>MU864035.1:0-63892 GCA_033296885.1 Triangularia verruculosa | reverse complement strand
TAATTAAAGTAATAAAGTATTTTAAATTAAGTTTGATTTAACCCGTTAAGGTTTATTTAAGTAATTTACTAAATTCGGGATTTTATTTTCTTTTATTTATTAAATAATTTAAAAATAAGTAATATTTTAAAGTCGGCGAATATTAGCTTTTTACTTAAGTAATAAAGAGTTAAATAAATATATTATTTAATTATAATTAATCGATTAATTATATATATTTAATATATTGATTATATTTATCGAAAAGATTAATTAAAGTAATTTATTTTAATAAAGTTTTTAATATAAGTTAAGTATTTTAATTAAGGTATAAGATAGGGAGAGAAAATTAAAAGTAGAAAAATAATATATTTAACGGAGATAGTTCTTTTATTTTTATTAAGATAAGAATTATAGTATCATAGAGTAATTTATTAATTAGCGAGGGAGTTATTAACGAGGTAATAAATAATATAATAAGGGAGGCGTTTAAAAGGTTCAAATTATATCGTTATATTATATATATTATTAAGTTTAACGATTAAAGGCCGTATATATATAATAGGTATATAATATTACGTAATATAATTTTAACCGACGATGCCGAAGCTATAAAGAAAATTAACGCCGGGTATAGTATTGTAAAAAAACTTTTTTTTTTAAGAAATTATTTTCTTTCAAGATATATATTTAAAGAAGAAGGTAAAACGTATATACTTATTAGTAAAAATCGCTCTTTTAAAGATAAGAATTAAAGAAAGGTTTTTAAAACGTTTAAAACGTTAATTTATTAAAAAGAGATTTAATTTAATTTTTAAAGGAAGAGAACATTAACTTTAAAAGCGGAAAATATAGTTCGTTAATTAAGCTTACTTTTTTAAAGATAAAAATTAAAGAAAAGTCTTTAGAATATTTAAAAGGTAAATTTATTAAAGGGAGAGAGGATTTTATATAGGTTTTAGATCTTTAAAGTATAGTTTAATAATATAATTACTGTAAAATAGGAATATAAAGGATAAAGTAAAAACCTTTTTATTTTTTATCTTTTAGTAAATTCTTTAAAGATTTTACGTATAAAAATAAAGTTCAATATATAAGGTAAAGGAAAAAACTTTTTATTTTAGTTAATAATATTGATATAATTTTTAATAAAAGGGTATCTCTATGTAAGGAAAAATAAAAGGGAGATAAAATTAAAACTAATATCTTTTATAAAACTTTAAATATTTAGGTAGTTAATTATCGTTTATTTTTACTTAAACGATAAAAGCTTTTTATAATAGGCCATTTATCGACGTAGATCGAGATAGAAGAGAGAAATAGGATAAGCTTACGTAAGGAAATAATAGTTTTATAATTTTGGGAATTAAAGACGGTTTTTAAAAGTAAAATAATTTAAATATTTAGAAGTTTAAGAAAAAAGAAATTTGAAACATTATAAGTAATTAAAATTAAAGGGAGGCTTAATTTTTTATTTTATATACGGTAATACTTTATAAATCCAAAATAATCGTAATAAAATTTTATTAATATTAACTTGAAAAGCCTGTTTTAAATAAGTTATTTAATATTTAAAGGAAATTTAATTAATTATTTTAATAACTTCGGAAATTATCTTTATCGAAGCTAAAGATTTAATTTATAAGCGGCTCTAGTAATATTAATAAATATTTATATATTATAGGAGGAAAGTTCCTTTAATTATAATAGCGGTAACGTACTTTATAAGCGAGTCGGTCATATAAGTGGGTCGGTCACTTTTCGACCACGACGCGTCCTCCTACACTCAACATCAACTTTCTCTATAACCCAACATGCCTCCTACTTTAAATGAAGCCAGGATAGCCTTGGCCCTTAAGGCTATTCAAAACACTCCGAAATTAAACCTCCGAGCCGCAACAAAGCTATATAATATACCATTCTTAACCCTCCGTAACCGACGCGCCGGCCGGCCTACACAACGCGATACCACGCCCAAATCAAAGAAGCTTACTTAACCCGAAAAGGATACTATTATTTAATACGTTATTAAGCTATATACACGAGCTTTTCTACTAAGATTACATAGTATAGAAGATATAGCTAACTAACTACTACGTATATACAATGCGCCCCCTATTAGTAAACTTTGGGTATATAACTTCATTAAATACTAATTATAGCTCTATACGTATTTTACATATAGATACGACTATTAAAGGGCTAAGTATAAGGATCTAAAGGTTATTAGCGAGTAATTTACGTTTATATAGAATACTAAGGTTAAATATAGTATCGTAAATAACAATATTTATAACTTCAATAAAATTAAATTTATAATAAGTATTATCTTCGTAAGTATAGTAATTATAACCTCGGACGGCCTTAATAAAGTAAAATTAACTTAATTTAATAACCGCAAATAAATAACGGTAATCTAGGGAGTTAATACCCTCGGTTAAGCTATCCCTTCCTTTATTATCTTAGCTGCACAATACCACCTTACTAACTAATATACCGAGTATAACCTACCGTTTACCTAATATATCGTAATTACCGATAATAATTAAATTATTAATATAGTAAGCCTAAATTAGATTAAATACTTCGACTATTATATAGCGCCCTATATAAAGGGTAAATACCAGTTATTAATCCTCGACGGTTATAAAAACTACTACTCGACCAAATTCAAGCGCTACTACTAACAGAATAATATTATTACGCTTTATATACCTCCGTATTCCTCCCACCTCCTTTAACCATTTAATATCGGCTACTTTGGACTATTAAAGCAGGCGTACGGCCGCTAAATCGAAGACTTAATACGTATATATATTAACTACGTAAATAAGCTCGAGTTCCTCTATACCTTCCGCGAAGCCTTCTTTACCTCTATAACGGAGAAGAATATATAGGATAGCTTTACAGGTGCTAACCTTATACCGTACGATCTAAAGAGGGTATTTTCTAAGCTAGATATAAAGCTTCGTACGCTAACACCTCTAAACTCACGGCCCGGCACTATATAACCTTAGGTCTCCTAAATACTATACAACCCTCGAAAAACTAATTCACAGTCAACGCTTATTAAGACTCGCATTACCAACCATCAAAATAACTCCCCGACTTTAATGTTAACTACGGTAGACCAGCTTACTAAAGGTACAACGGCTATAATGCACTAGGTAGCTCTCCTTCGTACAGAGGTCTCGTCGCTCCGTAAGGCCAATGAGGCACTAAGCAAGCGCCGGAGAGCCAAAAAAACACGCGTAAGGCTTAGAGGGTCACTTACTATACAAGAGGCACAGGATCTACTGGATCAGAAGGCCGTAGATGGGGAGGGAGTGCAAGAAACGCAGCCGGATAGTAGTAATGCAGGGGGGGCTCGTACGAAGGTTCGGTGCTATAGTATATACGGTAAGCCTGGCCATAATGCCCGCACTTGCCAGGAGGCTGCAGAAGGGTCTGATTCAGCTGTTTCTAATATAATTATAGTTGGTTAATAGTTTCGTTATATTACAATGGAGGATGGTATTCGAAGGGTGGTCAAAAGTGACCGGCCCACTTATATGACCGACTCACTTATAAAGTACGTTATATACTTTATTTTCTTTATATATTAAAGGCCGTTATAAAAAAAATTTAAAGTTAAAAAAATAAAAGAAAAAGGAAGTTTTTAATAGTAAAATATATCTTCTTTTTATACTAAAGAGCGTTATTAACGAGGGATTAAAGTTAATATTTCTATAACTAAGTTTTATTTAAGTAATTTTTACACGTTAAAGAACGCTATTATATAATAATTAAAAATAAAACTTAAAATCGGCGTAAATATAAATAGTAACGCATTTTCTATTTAAATTAAAACAAAATAAAAGTTTAATTTAAAAACATTTTTATAGTTAAAAAAGGTTTAATTAAGTAAAAGTAAAGAAAAGAATAAACTTAAATTTAAATAAAAAAAATATTTATTAAAAAAAGAAATGTTTAAAGTTATTAAATTTAATAAATAATTAATCTATTATCAAAGAAAGTTAAAAGATTACGTTAAACTTTATAGTACCTTAAATAGTAAAGCCTATTTATTAAACTATATTTATAAAACTTTATGCTTACTTTTTAATACCTTTAAAATAAAGTAATATTAAATAAAGAAATGAAAAGAAAGTTATTTTTCTTTATTTAAAGGGAACTATTTTTAATTATTTAATTTAAAATCGGGTAAAACTATATAGTAAAATTACGAATGATACTTAAAACCTCCTTTAATCGCGTTACTATATATAAATTATATTATATATAGAAAGGAGACTCTATATATCCTAATTTTTAAAATTAAATATCGTTTTTAAATAAATCTCCCTTTAATTAAAAGGTTAAATAGTTTAAAAAAAGGCTTAATTAAAAGCATTAATATTAAAGAAAAGATAGAAAGTTAAATTAACGTCGCTATTAATATATAAAATAATTAACCTATAACTATTATAATAAAAATATGATTTTAATATATAAATAACGTTAAAGTTTAGTTTTAATTAAGCTTTTCCCTAATTAAAGAGGTAATTAAATAAGAATATCAGAAAGGATTGTAAAATAATATTGTAATTACCCTATAGTTATATTATTATTACCTTATAATAATTACTATATTATAATAATTATAGTAAAATTATTATCTTTATATTTAAGTAAATTTAAAGTTTATTTTCAATTATTTTCTTCTAGGACACATTATATTATAATAAGTACTGTAATAATGACAACGGAATTATTATTTAAATTATATACGGATTCCTTTAATTAAAGGAAGTATATATTTGAATAAAAGGGAAATAATATGTAATAGAAATTAAAAATAATAAAAAGTAGTTAATAATTAATAAAAATATTAATAATAATAATAATAATCTATTTATAAGGACTTAGGTCCTCGCGAGTAGGGGGGACGTAGGGGTCGAGTAGGTAGAGTAGTTAGTTTTAATTACTTTATAGGCCCGTATTTAATTTATAATATAAGTATTTAATATTATAACGATATATAATCGATCTTTATATTTACCTATTAATTAATTTCTAATATCCTCTAATATCCTTTAATATCCTCTAATATCTTTTAATATCCTCCGTTAATACTATTTTCTCCCGGTTATAAACGATTACTTCTTTATTAACTATTAACTATACCCTTAATATTCCGGCTTTTTAAACGATTTTTTTTATTTTATTAATATCTTTTTATATCCTTTAATTATTATAATATTTTTTATTTTTTAATCGATATAACTTTAATATTTAAAGTACTTAAGGATATAAAGGGTTAAAGTAAAGTATATTTTAATAAAGTCGAACTTAAATATAAATATAATTTTTAATATTATTTTAATAATTATAATTATTTTGGTTTCGCCGATATTATTAATAGTAATATTCGAGGTATAATTACTATCTTCGAAGTATATAGAAATAATAATTTTATCGATTATAATATTAATTAATATAATTAATATCTTATTAATAATAGGGATATTCTTTTAATAAAAGTGAATTAAATTTAATAATTTTAAAATATAATAAATTAGGAAGAGTTTTATAAATACTTTTTTTATATACGGAAGTCTTTTACTATAGTTTAAGTATAATTTTTATAATATATAATAGTTTTTTATAACTTTTTTATAACGTTTATATTAAAATATATATAAATATATCGGAAGTCCGAAAGTTTATAATAATTCTTCGTATATAGTGCCTTTTAGTATCGTAGGGTATACTATACTGCAGTTTGATAAAGCTTTCTAATACCTCGGGCTTAGTTTTTACCGGTACTATAATAATAATAATAATATTATATATACTTCCCCCCTCCTTAAATATACCCTCTATATTTTTGCTCTCTTTACTATACTTTCTAATTCTATCTCATTTTATTTAACAGTCTTTTTATTCCTTTTTACTCTATAATACTTACGTATATACTTTATAGCGCTAAGCTTAATAACGGTACTACTAAGAATCCTAATCGGGAAGAAAATCATAGTTCCAGAAAGTAAGTTCTTATATAATCCGGAAATATAAAGTAGATTACAAATTTTATAAACCTTTATAAGTTCTGGTATAAAATTTATACCTACTATAATAGCCCTTTTACCTTAGTAAGCTTATCGCTCGCGATAATAATTGTATTTCTATCGTAGAATTCTCAGCTATAACCCTAACCCTTATACTGGGATATCTCTAAGCAATAGAGGATAGGGGGGTGCTTGTTTAGAATATGCGGTGTGCCTGTTTAGAATATGGGGGGTGCTTATGGAGCAGGTCCTCTTATTAAATTGATTTGGTTACACCTTCTCTTCTCTACGCATATTTCATTGGCTAAAATCTTCTTTCGTAGTTACATTATATCTAGAGCTCCATATCAGAGCCTGACCAGACACGATGCACAGCCCAACCGTCGCTCCGCATCCCAACTCTCTTCGACACCATCGCACCACCTAGCTATCCAAAGCCCGTCGCAATGCACCCGCAATCAGCAAGTCCATTCTTCCGCATTCCATTTGAGCTGAGGGATGAGATTTACTCCCTTCTTTTCACATCCACCAGACTCACCTTTGGTTTTCGAGTTGCAAATGACAATCAAACCCTCATCAAACTCCAGCCATCACCACATGCGCTGGCCTTGGTTCGTGCCTGTCGAAGAACGAATGCAGAGATTTCCAAGTCATGGCTCGGCCATGTCCTGTTCAGCTTTGAGGATCCAAGGACGATGCTCGATAAACTAGCGACTCTTCCTGTAGAGGAGCTGTCCCTGGTTCGATATGTCAGCGTGCGAGGAGACTGTCTGCGCCTTACCTATCCTCCCAAGCGACATGTTCACCACCGCCTCGTGTCTGTTTTCGGGCTTCTACCAGGGTTACGGCTTCATCGGCTCACCATTTTAGGAGGGCGCGGCGACAAGTCCCAGTACCGAATGCTCGACGAGTTGGTCAAATATGGGAGCGGCTGGCGGGAGTTGCAGTTCATCAGCCACAGCTCGGGACTGCTTGGATACGCTTATTATTGCTTTGATGCGGTGTTTCGTCATCGGTATCAACGAAAACCCCAGCCACAGCATTGGCAAAGTATGCTAGAGGAGAGGGACGGCGCACAATCCTGCCCGTCCGTGTTGATTTATCGAGCCAGTCGGCCTGGTTGTCGGGGGGATGTCCTTCGGCCCCAAACCCGGACGTTGGTACATCAGAGTGATGCAGAGGCCTCGTTTGCGGAATATGAATACGGTACGGAGGAAGACCTATCGCTCGTCGGGGAGAGTGAGCGGGCTAAGGAGCTCATGCTCGTTGTTCAAAGGGGCCAGCAAGTGGCCTACGAGGAACAAGAAGCCACGCCTCTTCTTCCTACTCCTGACATGAGAGGAGACTTCCCAGGAAAATCGTGGACCGAAATTCGCGCTGCGTGTGTTGAGGGATGGGAGACAGAGGATGAAGTTGCTTCACACTTCATGATCGACTCATACCATGATGTCAATGAGTACACCTGGACCGCACGTTCAACTTATAATCCGGCTACCAGAGATTCACTGCTAAATACACCTATGGAATTTCCGGAACCATCGGGTTCTATTTGTTTCTATTGAGCCTCTCGCGGTCCAGACTGTCATCGCCACAATTCACATGAGCCCTGACATGCAACTCAGGCAACCTCAACCTCGATGATACTCTCTACAGACTGCACAGGCCGCCAAATCCTGACTATGGTTAGCCCTGCGCTGGTAACCAGCTCGCGCCACTGCTCTTCGGATCTCTCAGCTGCAGCAAGACAAGCCATCATGGTGATATCCGACACAGTGACTCTCGACAGTGGCTTCACGCTGCTCACCAAGCTTTCGTGGATCAACAACCTGGAATATCCTTTCTTCATGGCAGGAGCCAATGTTTGCAAAATCTTTCTGGCTGTCTCGTCCGGCCAGTCGTGAAGCACGTTGTGCATCAAGTACACCCTTGCGCCCTCTGACTCTGCCGGCTGCGGAGTGAAGAAGTCGTGTGGTTGAACCTTGATGGCTGGGCAAACCTCCACCCCTCTCAGAATATCGGGGAGATCTTGGAGCACCAGACTGCCAGGGGAGGTATCCGGGTGCCGGACTAGAAACTTCTTCAGGTCATGGCCTTTACCACCGCCTATATCCACCACAAGGGGGCGAGGCTGGGCGCCATCAGTCTTTGCAGCGGATTCGATGACAGTGTCGGTGGGATAGATGTCGACCCAGGGTGTCAGGTTGTATTTGGAGTGGCACTCCATGGCATCGTTGAAATCAGATGTCAGCCGCGAATTGGTGCCCACATACTGAAACATGTTGGCATTCTTGTCCCCTTGCCAGAATTGGAAGTTGCAGTCATTGACATTGGTTGGGTTTTGGAAGCCAGTCTCCCTTAGGTAGAACGGCAGGGTGCGGAACATCTGGCTGTTTAGCTCGTGGTAAAAGCCCCCATACATGCCGGAAAATGAAGGATCTTCAGCCAAAGCCCGCGCCCAAGGGGTCCTCGCATAGGTGTCCTGAGCAACCTCTTGGACAAGGAACTGGCCGGAAATGGCACGCATCATGCGTCCTGTAGATGTACCAATCTAAAGTCAGTATCTGTCGTCTGTGAAGGACTTCTGAGAAGAAAGACATACGAATTAGAAGCTCATCAGCCCCCGTGAGTTCAGCCAACTTGGAGCATGTTATGGGTGACCCTCCAGCCTCATCGGCCCATTTTTTGAAGACCCCGGCGTCGATGAGGGTTTTGACCGCAGCGTTGATGGCGGGATTGACCCAATTCTGGTCCCAGGCGATATCCCAGGGGGACTGGATTCTCCTTAGTGCCTCAAAAACAACGTCCCTGGCGCGTGTTCTCTCAGCTTCATTTGAGAAGGAATCGGCGTTGATGCCTCGAGGCTGATCACGATTTGATCAGCTGATGCCATGTTGCAATGTCGACCCAATAATGGATGTGCTGGGGGTTGTCGGTGGTCGCCGATTTGTTACGGGCCCTTCTTATTTATCATCATCGACGTCAAAACACACTACTGCACAATGGCTCACCCCTCTTGATCCAAGACTGGAGCCCCTCGCTTTCCGGTTCCCCGTTGCCCCAAGAAAACTCAGCAGGCGACAGGGGATTCATTGGGCACCGCGCTAGTGGATTCTGAATGAGGAATGGGACTGATGGTCGGCAGAAGCCCCGTCTCGGCGAGGGAGTTTGCTGGCTGGCTGGCTGGATCGCCAAGGTGGGAATGAACAAGAAAAAGAAAGCTTTGGTGTTGCATTATGCGCCCCTGGTCACCTGAAGTGAAGGTCCAGAAAACTCAGCAGCATATCGAATGGGACCGTATTAATTTCCACACTCTCCCGCCAAGATGGATGGCAAACAGAACCTGGTGCTCTTCCAAGCTCAGCCACTAGAAAAGATGCTGGTATGGTCTTGTTGCAAGCTTGGGGCTTGGGACCGAATAACAAACAGTGATCATCGCGAACTCTGGCACGAGATGGTATCACCAAAGTCCTCAATCCGGGGCTCTCCTATTGATCGACCTGGCACACCATTCCGTCTAGGTGGGACCCGATTTCAAAATGCAAATATGCACCCCCCCCCCGCATGGCGCCGAGCATGGGATTCGAGCGAGGGGCTGCAATGGCAACTCTGAAGCATGGGGAGTTCGCCAATCGCAAGGAGAGCCACAGGCCGGATTGCGGTTACTGGGTCAAGAACCGAGACACTCCCTGTCTTGCATGCCGTGCCGTAAAACCCGATGCCATGGATGCATGGGAAGGGACTGGAACAATTCAGAATGGGCAACCAGACGTGCCAGATCTGGCAAGCGGCCTGCAGGATCGACAGGTCCCATTGTTACAAATTCAGTGGTGCCCCCAGATTTTTTGACAAGTGGGCACTTCGAAGTGCTCCCCAGACGATTGACGACCGATTCGCGAGGGAATCCACAATCATGGGCTTATGGGAGGTTGAGGACTGGGGGGCGGTTGCAGACCGAGCATGCTGGGCAATGTTTGCAGTGACCTCGTGTAAGTTTGTTCATATCTTTCATGCCTTTAATACTGTGCACAGAGCCTGCGGGCACTACTCTAGCCCAATCCCAATGGTCCACATGAACTGACGACCCAGTGTAGTGGTTGTCGCTCTTCGAGTCTACTGTAGATCCAGTTCCAAGGGTGGAGGCTGGGTTGGATGACTACATCACGCTTTTCTGCCTCGCGGTATTCCTGGCGACCTGCATCCTGATCACCTTGGGCTCTCAGTACGGCCTTGGAAAAATAATTGCGACTGTTCCACCGGAGAACGTTGTACCTGCGCTCAAATACAACGTTATCATCAGTTCTGTCCTCATCTGGACCTTTTCTCTGCCCAAGTTTGCGATCATCTCGACACTCGAGCGTATTCTCAGTCCTGGCATCAAGACCACCGTTCTTTTTTGGGGCCTCGCCATCAGCTCGCAAGCATGCATTCTGGCCACATCCATTTGGTGGTACAAGCAGTGTGACCCGGTCGAATATGGATGGGACAGAAGCGTCAGTGATTCCACCTGTGCAGTCTTGAGCTGGGCTTGCTAATCAACCTACTACAGGGAGAGGGCACATGCGCGCCGATTAGTAAGTGACGACCCTTTAACTACCTGACACCCATCGTCGAAAGGAAGTTCATCCTAACACCACCGTTTAGAGATTATGGCCGACCTTGGCTACTTCACCAGCGCATATAGTGCATTCCTCGATGTATTCTTTGCCTTCTACCCCATCCCTTTCATCATGCGCCTCAACATGCCGTTGAAGACGCGTATTGCAGTTGCCACAGCTTTAGGGCTTAGTGCTTTGGCCTTTGTCGTGTCGATCTACAAGCTCGCTATTTTCGGAGAGATTTTTGAGATCTTAGCTACAGACTTCACGTGTAAGACCAGGTCGGCCTCTCGATTACCGATCTGAAACTGATTCTCTCGAGCAGATCCCGTACCTTATCTCGACATTCTCGGCGTGGCAGAGGGCTGTATTCTCATGGTTTGCGCATCGCTCCCAACGCTTGGCCCGCTCTACCGCTACGCCAAAACCAAGATCACTACGTACGGCGATAGTAGAGGTACCAGACAGATTACATCCTCATCTGGGAACAACCACTTTGAATCCCACCACAGTCAGAGTACCGCGGCACGTGGTTTCAAGGGCGGGCGTAAGTTTGACTCGGACGCCGAAGGACAGGAGCCGAGCCTGCACCTTCGGCCAAGCTTTGATGCCATTCCGCTAGTCAGCAGTGACAAGAACACTCATCCTTTCGATAGAAATGATTTGGAGGTGGGGGGGATCCAGAGAACCATGGAAGTGTCCGTTTCTTCACACTCCTTGAGCGGGATCAGGTCGCAAGAGCGAGCTGGTGGTTTCTAGCCCACAACTTCCACAAGGGAAAACATGTATACGGTATAGAGATAGATTGTGATCAAAGCTGAATATTCTTGACTTTGACAAGTATGGGTGGCATTGTTGCTAGGGATGACTGTTTGCAGTTGTTTATCAGGTGGTGACCCCACACATGTTGGTTTGTTCTGCATTCCCCACCTCATTGTCCGGCCATTTTAGCTTTGTCCTCAAAATTTACTCAAGCACATCCTCTCCTTCGGTATTCCAATCCCATATTCTACCTACCACCCCTTTCCCACTTGATTCGAGGCCCTGTCGTCATGAAAGGTTTCGAGCTACCGCCAAGGTGTTGCCCAATCTGTGAGGCGGTGGCAGGCCTTCGGCTTTGCGGTGGCTGCAAAGTTGTCAACTATTGTGGCGCCGATCATCAGCTTTCACATCGTCCAGAGCACAAAACGGCATGCAACGAGATCAAAAAGACGCGAGAGGAGCTGGAGCGGGAGGAAGCGTTACTCCGTGCAAAACCGGACGACATGTTCAACAATGGCGTGGGTCACTTCTGGGGCATAACGGATACACGGGACTACATGAGGGCCCGTCATGCTGCTGCTGACGCCTTGCTCCAAGTCGACACTCGAGCTGCAGTTGAAAAGGCGCTGGAACACTTTCTCGACATGCTGCGCCTCTGTCGTAGCGACAACCTCGGGGTGAGAGACATCATCCCGGGCCTGTTCCTTCGCCTTGGCCGAGAGCAAGAATGCTACGACTTTCTCAAGTGGTGGGCCACGGCCGACCCTGATGGGACCTACAACTGGGGCGATACCACCCTGCCGCATCTCGACATCCATGGGGCCGACGTATTCGAGCCTATTGACATGTTCTCCGAGGATACGAGCCTCTGTCATCTTTCCATGCTTACGCTTCTGAAGCTCCGTCTCTACCTCGACATGGATCATTGGCAGACAGCCATCGAGAACGGCAACCGAGAGCCATACCGGCCCGTTGGGAAACTCGTGCGAAATAAAGTGCACGCCATCGATTTGCAAACAATGTCAACACTCGTCGAAAGACTAAGAACTCAGTACCGCGCACTCATCCGGCGGGTTCATACTGCCAATCCACACTTCTGGAATGCCCTGGTTGACTCCGATGACGAACCTGCTATGCCTACGATGTTTGGTCTAAGGACTCCAGAAGAGGCATGCGTGGCGCTGTATCACTGCATAGACGCCTGGCAAGAGAGCGAAGATGCTATGATCATGATTGACACCGATACTAGCGAGTTTGTTCCTGTGTATGAGACACCAAACAACACCCGCGGGCCGGCAGCAGAATCACAGCAAGCAACACATCCTCGTATCCTCACGCTGTGCTTTGAGTGGGAGGACATGTTGAACGACCTGCGTTCGGATTTACTGTCGCAATTCAAGTCAAAAGCCACGATGGAGACCGCCACCACACCGAAAGCCGCCCTGCAGATGCTGAACCAGGAGCCTCCGCCGTCTATAATCTTCGTAGCTGATGGCGGCTTAGCACGGCAGAAGAAGGTCTGGGAACGTGTTATTGACCGCCTCCGAGGCGGTGCTACCGTGATAGTGGCGGGGCTGTTCAGTAATTTTGTCAACCAAGGCGAGTTTGATCGGTTCTTTGCACGAGTCGGTCTGCCTTGGAGGCGGGGTTCATATCACCGTGAAACTGTCACATTGCGGCAACAGGCCGTTGGTGATGCTCAATTAGCCCGGCGGCTCCCGTCTTCATACAGCCAGAAGGCCTTGTTTGTGGACCATGTAGCCAGCTCAGATGCCTGGTACACCGAGACGCCGACTTCTCGTGAAGCAGCTGTGGCATTCACGAAGGTTGGCCTGGGCAAACTCGGCTACGTGGGTGATGTTAATGGCGAGGAGGGGTCGAGAACAGTTGTATTAGCTATGTGCGGTCTTTTGTGAAGGAAGGGGAAGCAAGGTGCTTTCAGAATAGAATACAGGCATATTTTAAGAGAGGGGGCATACACATCTTAAAACACCAGCAAAATGAGTTCATATAGTTGCAGAGGAAAAGGAGAAACCAAGAGTATCTAGTCACAGACTACTTAGGTGTTTATTGAAAAAAGAATTGCGTCCCCTGCCTATGTTTGAACAACTATGGGCCCAGTTCACCCGCTTCCGACGTTGCCGGCGAAACCGTGTAACATGACAGTCTAGATTCAGCCCTGTGGTCTCGCAATTCTTGAATGATTCTCCCGAACCTTTCTTCTTCAAGATCAAGATCGGGGAGTTCAGACGGTGCGCTCACCATCTTCATAATATCTTGGTACTCGGCAGCTTCCATACGTTCAGGAGCTGCGATGAGGGCATAAAGATAGTCGACACTCGACCACATGCAAGGGACCTCGACTTTCTCACAGATTTGATCATGCGTTGACTTCAAAAGTGACTCGGCCTCTTGTTCAATCTCGTGGGTTCGGAGCAAGTCCCACACCAAGACAAGGTTTTGGTCAAGTAGGTTCAGGTGATTGCTGTTCAGGATCGAGCGTAGCATGTGGCCGGAAACACCCTTTCTCCATTCTAAGGCCAGGTCTTCCTCAGGCAGATGCCATTCAAGGAGTTTGTCCTGGTCCTCTGAACTAAGGTTTGTTCTGACCACATCGATGAACCAGTCTCGTAACCGATCGATGAGGAGGGTGCATGCCATAGTGTTCATCTCCATGTGCTTCTTAAGCTCGAACTGGAATTCCTCCGTGGCATGCACCTTGAACAGCTTTACCGCAGTGTGCAAGTCTCTTGTCATTTCCTGGGCTCTGGCTAGCCAGTCCTTTGGTGATTCGCTGCACGAAAACCCCATGTTCCCGCTATACGGCAAAGACAGATCCGCCAACAACGCAAACAGGGGGTTCGACAGGAACCCTCTGGCTGGGTCCCGATGATAGTGCTCAAAAGGCCTCTTTATGCCTCCTTGCCCCAGCAGAAGCTTGATACTCGACAGCCGGAGTCCCGCAGAAGCAATAGAGAGGACGGTGGTCAGCATGCCTCGAAAGTTCACCTGCTCCGTGAGCCTCTCCGCTGGCATTCTCTTGATTAACTCAAGCAGAACAAACGGCGAGCACTCACCTAGTCTCCCACAATGATGAACCAAGTAAGGAAAATAGTCCGTATCTGGGGCCATCACGCGAGCCAGCGCCTTCACATGGAAGGAGTTTCGAGCTTGAGTTAGCAGATAGCTCCACAACTCTTCCAGTGGCTCTCCATTAGATCGCTGATGAGAATGCAAGAAAGAAAGACCTTGGACCCGGCGCTCCTTCCACGCAATCAGCTTTGCTTTGCGGTAGAGCCATTCAGGGTCGTAGTTGAAGTAGGTCTCGTCGCAGAACTTGATCAAGGACTGAAGGCAACGCACTGCGTCGAATCGCAAGCAGAGCTCCATGAGTTGATGTGTGCCCCTTGTGCAATTCATTTGGTTGTACTCGTCGTCAGAGTGATCACAACAGTGAAGGAGCAGCCAATTTATGGACTCTTTGCCTCCCTCACTTGTAAAGTCTCCGAGGCCGAGGAGGTATTCGAGCCAATCAGGGCGGTTGCATTCAATGGCCTGCTTGACAAGACTATCTTCGAATTCAAAGGGGACGTCTATGACGTTGAGGCGAGTTCGTTCAATGTCAACAATGCCGGCCATGTGCTTGTTAGTGAGGGCCAAGTTCAGCTGGTCTTCGGCCGACAGAGTACGTGATCGAAGCAGAGCCCAAACGAGGTCGCGTGTCCGCTGGAGGGAGCCCAGCGTACCGGTTTTAGGTTCCGACGGCGTGCTAGGAGCCATGTTGTATAGGTAGGTAATGTGGTGTCACAAATATAGGGACAGTTGCTGACGTTCTCGTGGTGCTGCAGTGAAGATATTTGGACCTATGCCATAAATTGGTGGCATTTTCGCAGTTTAAATACTTTTCATCTTGGCATCGGGATTATTTCGTGTTCACTCTGACCTTCATTGTTCTGAGAATATGCGTTATGTTTTGAAAAAAATGGTTTCATAGAAGCGCCAGGAATCACAGGAAAGCCGGGATGCTCAGAAAAGTACAGAATGCCTTTGTCCTTTAACAATGCCCTTGTGATTGTATGATTTGCTTTGTCGCAAAAACAGAATGTGATGGAACTAGCAGAAGGCACGCCTTTTCCCAGCCATCCAAAGCTCCGAGTTGATACTGTACAAGGGAATCATCCGACAAGTATGATACATGCAGAACTCCAAAGTACCTACTTGCTCCCGAACAGAGCTCAAGCCATCTGTCCACTAACCCGACTTCCCACGCAAGAGAGCTGTCGCATGACCCGCTCCTGTGATGCCCACCAAAGGTTTTATGGGGTTCGGTCGTCTCGTTGAAAGCGTGAAGGCCACAAACGCTGACAAAGGACCCCAGTACGTCGTCGAAACTATCGACAAGGAGATGGGTGGAGACGTACATACCTGTGTCGTTCCGATTGCCGACTACGAGCTCATCGTGACCCGTGACCCTTCCAATGTCCAAGCCATGCTTGCTGGCAAGGCTGCGGACTGGGAAGTCGGAGAGGCTCGGAATGCCAGTTGGAGACCTCTTTTTGGGGACGGCGTCTTCACCAGCAGAGGAGGCCTGGAAGCACTTACGTGCTCTTGTGCGACCTTAGTTCACCAAAGGCCAAATCAACGATCTTGATCTGATTGAGCGCCATGTCCAGCAGTTACCTATTCTCTGCCATGGACAGATCCTACGGCGCCAGTTCAGAGAAAGGATGGACCACCAAGTTCGACATGCAGCCCCTCTTTTACAACATGACGCTGGATATTACCACCGAATTGATCTATGGGTACTCTGTCCACTCTCAAAACCCATCGGAGCGGGTTGAGCTGCCTGTTTTCCCTGGGTATGAATCTCCTGATCGAGAGAACATCGGCACCCACATGGATGCTGGAAAGGCGTGGGTAGAGACACGGGGAGCTCTCTGGAAATACCGCTGGCTGCTGCCGACCAAGGAGTTCAACGCACACTGCGCTGCGGTGCACAAATATGCCGAGTGGTTCGTACAGCTGGGGCTCCAACGCGGAGACAAGTATTTGGCCGGGATCGAGTCTGAAACTGGCCTGTCAACTCGCCGCTACATCCTCCTGGACGAGCTCGCAAAGGTCACACAAGACCCCGTTGAGCTGCGCAGCCAGACTCTCAACATCCTCACCGCCGGCCGAGACACCACAGCTTCGCTCATTGGATGGATTTTTTACTTCTTGTCGCGCCACCCAGAGGTCTTCAACAAGCTCAGGGAGCAGATCCTGCAGCAGTTTGGTCCGTATAAACCATCTGAACCGAGCGGCATCGACTTCAAGGAGCTTCGAAATTTTGTCCCCTATATCACCTCGGTGATCAACGAGGCCCTTCGGATGGCTCCAGTCATCCCGCTCAACGAACGTGTGGCAATTCGAAACACAGTCCTGCCACGCGGCGGCGGTGCAGACGGCAAAAGCCCTATATTTGTGCCAAAGGGAAAGCGGGTCCTCATTCCCACGTATGCAATGACTAGAAGGGATGATATATGGGGTCCTGACGTGGACGACATCCGACCTGAAAGGTGGGAGGAAAACGGGGGTCGCAAGTTTGGCTTCGAGTTCATTATTGACGAAAGATAGAACAATTTGCCCGGACGAAGACTGTGATTGTGAGATTACTGCAGGGGGATGATAAGATCGAGAACGCACAAGAGCCGGCGGATGCACCGATGAGGTTTCACCATACCATTGAGAACAGAAGCGGGAGTGGTGTGCAGATTAGGTTGCATGAGGCGTAATTTGGTGATTACAGAGTTGTGAAATATCTCTGCGAATATAAATATGGAGTGGTCGGGCTTGAAACTTGCTGTGCGAACGTCGTTCGCCCGCTTGCCAAATGCTACACTACCCCCAAGGAAGCATGAGGGTCAGAACGGCCGGTTCCGATGTTTCCAGACCTCAAAACTCCACTGTAGCGCGTGAATGGGAGATAATTCCCGATTCCAGCTAGCTTCAGAGGAGTTATACCCATAAGGGAAAGGAAGCACCCCACATCTCATCATCCCAAAGGCGTGCTATCCCGGCTCAACAGGACACCTCGGGATGTGGCTGGATCCCCGCAGACTTGGCTGTCAAAAATGCATATGCCAGCTACAACTCAATCTTATGACTTATCCACAGACTGCAACTTCCTTCAAATCCTCTCAGCCTCCACTCGGCCTCAATAATAATGGGGACCAACAAGACCCTGAGGGGTCACAAGCTTATGATGGTCATGCCATGGGACCAACCAGCCGAATTCATTGAGAAGCTCAAAATCGAGTTTCCAGGCCTGCAAGTGGCCGCCTATCGACAGCAGGAATGGGATCAAACTTGGGCCCCATTTCCGGACGAGGAATGGAAGGATGTGACAGTCCTGTTGACATTTACCGTGCTGCCGACGCCGGAACAGGCCCCGAAATTAGAATACGTCCAGCTGATGAGGTGAGAATCGGCACTACCTCGATCACGGATCTTGTACAGAGACTAATCCGATGAACTAAGTGCTGGTGCCAACCATGTGCTCGGTTTGCCGATCTTCAAGGACACCGATGCTAGCTTCTGCACCGCCAATGGTGTCCATGGGCCCCAGATATCGGAATGGATCATCGGGACCTATCTGGCCTTCCAACATCGCTGTATGTCTGATACTAAGTGTTACTTCTCTGCTAATCTGATGACTAACATTTGATTCTCCAGTTCCTCAGTATCAGGAGAAGCAGAAAGAAGGTAGATGGGATCGATCTGACCTAAACTTGATTGATGATGCCGTCCAAAAGACAATGTTAGTGACGCCTTGATTTCTCTTCATACGTTGACAGCATAAGTTTTGTTTGCGGACCACGAAAACTAACACACCGCCAGAGGAATTCTAGGCTACGGCTCGATAGGCCGCCAAACAGCCCGTCTAGCCACAGCCATGGGCATGAATGTTTACGCCTACACCCTCCACCCACGCACCACGCCCGCATCGAAGAAAGACACCTCATGGACACCCCCAGGGCTTGGCGATCCCGATGGCATTTATCCCTCCAAGTGGTTCTCGGGGTCTTCCACCGAAGACTTGCACGCCTTCCTCGCCTCTGGACTTGACTTACTAGTTATCGCCACCCCTCTGACACCCAGTACCGAGCACCTGCTCTCGGCTGCCGAGTTTGAGCTGTTGGCAGCAGAGGGCAAAAAGCGCAGGACATTTGTTTCCAACATTGCCCGTGGGCCTGTGGTTAACACGCCCGACCTCATCAATGCGCTCAAGGAGGGTCTTATTAGGGGCGCTGCGCTCGATGTGACGGACCCCGAGCCTCTCCCAGATGGACATGAGCTGTGGAATACGGAGAATGTCATCATCACTCCACATGTCTCCGGTGCATCAACCCACTACAACGAAAGAGTCTTGTCAATCTTGGAATACAACCTCAGGAGACTGAGCGAAGATAGGGAGCCGGTCAACAAAGTGAACAAAAAGGAGGGATATTAGAAGTTGACAGATACGGCGGATAAATAAATCTTACTGAATAGAAAGAATCATTATTTACTGATGCTGGTGTCTCAGGCAAAACCATCTCACCGAAGTGAATGCTGGCAATGCCGAAATTGAACCTCTGGATGGTGGACACTGATTTGCTCCCGTGATACCTTGGCCCAAAAGAAGACCGGAAAATATATCACAGAGATGGCAAGAAGGTAGCACACATCCAACCAACCGTAATACGTATTGATGCTATCGAAGCCGACCCACCGCCTCAGAGCAACGAAGTCGGCCTTCTGATTCCCATATCGGCCCCATCGCCCTCATGATCTATAATATCGAGATCAATATCGCCAAAGTCTGGAATTTCCAAGATATCCGGTGTCGCTAGCTCGTGTCGATTGCCGATAGTTTCTGGCATCGGGGAAGGCATCTCGTGTACGGCCGTGGAACTATCGGCTTCGTGGATTGGTGTAAATGGGTGTGCGGGTGGCCTTGGAAGTACCTTTTCTTGAGAGATGAGGGTTGAAAGATCGGTAACCGCGGTGGGAGGAGGGGGGCGTGCTGTCGACCGGGGCATAAACAGAGAGGAGATTGCTTTTTTTTCTGTCGTCATTAACATCCTCTTTTCTTCGCGTCGTTTCCACGCTCGATGGCCCAACCATGCGAGAACCAGAAGAACCGCCAACCCAGCGAGCACACCACCAACGATTGCGATGATGACGCCCGTTGAGGGCCTTCCCCCTCCAACCGCTGTCCCAGAAGGGCCGTCAGAGCCGTCAGAACCTGGCGGCAGTGACGTCGGATCAGGAAGGGGCGACCCAAATTCGTCCGTGGGGATTGATGTACCGGAAGGATCGGTCGAGTTTGCCGTCCCTGTCGAACCTGGCACCGCCTGGAAGAACTTTTTGGTGGAAGAAGCTTGTGACCCTGACGTCCCTATCGCAGTCGACCTGGTGCCCGAACCCGAGCTGCCGCTGCTGCCATCACCATCGCCACCATCATCGTTGTCATCACCCCCGTTGCCATCGCCGCTTTTACTCTCGTCCTCTTTGGCCTTGCTTGTTCCACTTCCGGTGCTAGTATCACCGCCGCTATTGCCTCCGCTTCCATTCCCACTTCCACCGTTGTTTCCACCGCTTCCGCTACCCGTGCTGCTTCCACCACTCCCGCTCCCATTGCTGCCGCTGCCGCTATTACTACCGCCGTTCCCGTTGCTGGTCCCCCCTCCTGTTTCACCACCACTTCCACCGCTCGCCCCCCCGCCTGTACTCGGAGGTGGATTTCGGCGAACACATCTCCTCTTCAGACGTGGTGGTTCCTGATGCCCCAAAATCCCCCTTCGAACGACAGATACCGCGCTGCCCATATTTTTGTCGGTTCTCGGTCGCCGTCGAATCGAGCAATACGAGGCAGCGAAACGGAGCTCGACAACCAAGTCTACCGAGCGGATGAAAGAAGAATCCCGGCAATGCTGGTCAAGACAATTGAATGAGCGTGGAAGTAACGCTACACGTAGAAACCCTGGTTGGATATCAAGAGGGCGTAAATGTTAATCTTGGCCTCATGTGGGTGGCCGTCCCATGTGGAGTGATGCTCGTCGATATACGCACCAAAAGAAAAAAAGATGGAGATGTGGAAGGGAGCACGAGGTGGGGTTGAGGGAGGGAACGCCCCAGGAAGCCATGAGGAGGCGAGACGGAAGGAAAAGAGGAGCTTGATATCAGGGCCCCGGGGGCACCTTCTCCAGTACGGCGCAGCAAACCGCCCTTGTGGTCACCAGCAGCTGGCCCAGATTGGTGTTGATATTGAAGCACTTGGCCCGTCCGCACCCTACATACCCATGCCTTGACAAACCCGGGACATAATTCTGGATCTCAATCATGTACAAGCCCTCCGTTCCTCTTGTGCCTCAAGAGTCTGGTCGTGATGTAGTTCTCACTTGGTGCAGTGCACCTGCCTAAGAACAAGAAAGAGAGCTACACACGCATGAAAGTGCGTTGTACAGTCTGCATTGGTGTGCTTAACCTCAGTAACTTGCTGGATTCGCGGGTCATGGATCCCGACAGTAGGTAGTCTGTGTTGGCTCAGTTGAGATTGCGACTGAGGCACAGAAATGCATGTTGGTGGTCAATGTTTTCCAGACTTTCCCACTTCAGGTGAGTGGACAAAGTCACTGAAACCCCTGGACCAACGGTGCCTCATGCTCAAGGCTCTCGGCATAAATCTAACAGGGATATTTCATCATGTTTCTTGAAGCAGTTACGAGTAGGTGTGCTCACCTGCAGCAAGTTGCATATCATTTCGAAGATGCACGGTAAGCCATGATCGCGCGCGCAATCCCACGTGATTCCATTTGCCTGCTCCCTGCATCTAGAAAAGAGGAATTCAATCTTCTCTGATACATAATCAAGTTCACATGTATTGGTCCACTCATCAACTGCCATTCGTGGTATCCTCTTCATCGATATGTTCGTGTTTGTGTTCTCACCCGTGGGAGCCCCAGTACTTTTTTAGACGCTGGATATTCGGACCCAAAAAGGACCGGCAACTGAGGCCTCGAATCTAAGTTGACATAACCAAACCAGTATGGCAAAGTGTCAAAAGGTTAATGACCAAGACCAATAACCCCATGAGCGTCTTTGTTTGGTCCCCACCTACAGGAGGACAAAAATATGACAAAAGAGAATACGACGTGGGCCTGATTCGAACAGACGCTCCCGAAGGAACAAGATTTCTAGTCTTGCGCATTAGACCACTCTGCCACCACGCCTTACTGATAACACTGGCCGAATTGTTGGTATATGTATGTTACGAAGCAAATCCTCCGGCAGCACCTCAGAGCTTGAGTTGCAACGCGGACACGTGATAAAAAGTCCGAGTTTCCGACTGCTGATTTGGAAGACTCAAATTGTAGTGTCCCGAGTTCATCTGGCCTACAAGGACGTGGAACGGCATCAATCTATTGCAAAGCACCCATAGGCACTCCGGCAACAGCAACCTGAAAGTCCATCGTGTGCTGCGTCCGGGTGAGCGCATCGCTCTGTTCGAGTACGACCATGAGCTTCCCGCTGAGTCACCCGAAGACATGGCCGAGTCCATGCGCAAGATCAACAAGTACGCTGCCATGCCGACAAATTCGCCATCACACCCTGGCTTCTTTAAGCAGATGCTGGCAGATGCGGGGTTTACAGATATTGTGGTTCGCGACTACTCGGACAACATCAGGCCGATGACGAGGCTATTTTTTGTCCTGGGAATTGTGCCCTATCTGGTTGTCCGGCTGTTTGGGCTGAAAAGACACTTTATCAACACCGTGGCTGGCGTGGAAGCATATCGAGGCCATGGCCGCTGGCGGTTTGTAGCCATCTCGGCATCGAAGGCGGGGGGACCTCTTGAGACGGCAAAGAATCGTTGCGGTAGCAGACAGCGTTGCATGATGCATGGCGACACGTGGTGACAGCTTCCCCCCTCCCTTCTCCCCCCTCAGAGTGTCAACTGACGATAGATGATGATATCCGTGATAACCGTAAAGGACCCGGGCCGAATGTGGTGATGGGGGAATTCTTCCACCAAAAATTTCCAGAAAGATGGGAGATGCGGGCTGCTGCATGGCGTTTTGGCTAATTGCGGACCCCCAATCCGGGCTCGAAGCGGAAAGGCTTCCAGCTGTCTGAAATTGAATTCGACTTATCTGCCGGCAGTCACCGCCAGCCCAGTCCAAAGACAGCAACGCCAAGAGATTGCCATGTGGAGGGGACAGGGGAAACAGCGCCAACTCGGAGCCCTGGGGCTGGTCTCTGCAACGCTGAGTGGACAGCCCTGCAGGGTCGCAGCAGCGGTCAAAGCGGACACCGGCAGCTAGGACAGACGGTTTTCTGTCCGACTCTTGATCAGCCTGTAATTGTTATTCCCAGTATGTTTCTTTTGCTCTTCTCCATCTCTGTTTGCACATTTTCACATTTTTCCGTCCATTTTTTGCTCCTCCAACCCCGCTCCCCGACGCGCGACAGACTGGCAACCCGAGTGTGCACATCAACACCGTTCCCGTCGTCCTGTGCCCTTGCGCCTCGCGACCGCACACAGCAAAAAGAAGGGACCCGTCCAAGTGGCACCGCGGCTCACTTACCTTACATCCAGGAACCATGCCGCCGGCTTCGTTGTCCGCCCTTCCGGTTGAGCTCTTGGTCTTCATCATTGAGGATCTAGACCGTCTCAAGGATATCGCTGCCCTTGCGCGTATCGACAGACGGCTCTATGACACGGCAAACCCGTTTCTCTACAAGCGCGCCGCAGAACGTGGTGATGCATGGCCACTGGCCTGGGCCGCGCAGTGCGGCGTGGTCAAGACGCTGAGGTTGGCACTTGCTGTCGGCCTCGATCCAAATCTCCAGCTAGTCGACCAGCTCCCCTCCAATGAATGGCAAAAGGCCACCGTCACGGCCAAGAATGCCGCGCTGGGAAATGGGGACGATTGTGTGTGGGAATCAGACAACGAGTGCGACTCCAATGCCGTCGTGGAATGGTCCCTCGACGCCGACGGGAGCGACCATGCCACCACCCTCGATACCAACCAGCCCTCCAGCAGCATCGGCGCGTCAGACCATTGGGGCCATGCCGAAGATTCCGAGACGGACAGCGAGAGCGATGTTCTGATGGACGACATCATGTCTTCCGATACCGACGACTCCTCATCAAGCTTCGACGGCCACTACGGGGGAGCTGGCCTTGGTCCAAGAGTCCCCACAAGGGGGCCTGGCACTGTGACCCGTCGCTTCCATCCTATTCACCTGGCGGTCAGGGGTGGCCACAAGGAGATCGTCGAAATACTGCTCGACCACGGAGTGTCAGTCATCGCCTGCTCCGAAAACTTCTGCGGCTGTGCCCATTTGTACGGCGTCTTGAATGCGCTGGAGTCGCCTGAGAACTCCCATGTTCCTCACTGGTCACCCTTGCATATCGCCATCTGCCATTCCTGGTCCGAAATAGCCCAGCTCTTGCTGTCTCGTGGTGCCGCGCCGGCCATGGATCTGTGGAACCCTCACGGCGAGCACCGGGGTCTGGAGGATGCCGCTACAGCTCTACACCATGCGGCCGCCATGGGTCTGACAGATGTTGTTCGGTACCTTGTGGATAACAAGATCCAGACCAACGTGGATGTCAAGGATAATAAGACACTGACCCCGCTCTACCATGCGTATGCCAATGGTCGGTTCGACTCCACGCTGCCTCTTCTCCTGCAGCTTGGCGCCAATATCAATGTCGAAACAAAAATGTACATCCCCTACACCACCATCACGCCTTTGGGGGAAGCGTGTCGACTTGGTGCTTTCCCCGACGTTGATAAGATGGCTGACCTTGGCGCCGACGTCAACCATGGTTTTACCCTCACCACCAACGGCGGCGGCTTGTCTCCTCTCCACATGTGCAGCATGCCGTCAGCTCGACCGGCAGGCCAGAGTCCTTTGGACATTTGCGAGGACGAGAGGGCAATCCCGCGGATGAAGACGATTGAGCACTTGGTTTCCAAAGGCGCCATAGTTGACGCAAAGGATTGCTACGGGGACACTCCCCTGATGGCCGCCGCCCAACACTGCAACGTCCCTGCCATCAGGGCTCTCATCAAAGCCGGTGCCAACATCAACGCAAAAAACGCCATGGGTCGCACTGCTCTGATGCAGGCCGTCGTGGGCCCTTCGAACAAGGCCATGGTGCCTGCCAAGGTGAATCACAATGCGCTTGCCCAGACCATGCGAGCCCTGCTCAATGCCGGAGCTCGAATTGATGAGACGGATCTGGATGGGAGCTCGATGCTTCATCTCCCTTTCCGGCGACAGAAGTCATATGATGAGCTCCAGCTTTTCATGCTGCGCTTTTTTTTGAACCTCCCCGAAATCGAAAAGCTCTTTACCATCACAGACAATCGAGGCTGGACTCCATTTGTAAATGCCTTCATGACGCCCAACATTGCTGCTTGCGACATCTTTGTACGCAAGGGATGCCTCCGTTACGGCCTCTTGCCCGACATTCTCAAGGATCTCTTCCGGTATGCTGTCAAGGACGCGCCGCTGGCATCCATGGACAGCTTGCTCGAGATCGTCCTGGATCTTGACACAGATCGGCTTCTGACTTCGGACCCGTCCTTGTTCATGACCATGTTCAACCAGGCGAACCAACGTGCCCTTCAAGCGCTGGAGACGATCGCTCGACGTGGGGTCCCCAGTTTCACTCCCGCTGATTCCACACGTCTCTTGTGCTATGCACTGCGAAACATGAAGCTTTCAGTGGCCTACTCTCTGATCGATGCTGGCGCTAATGTCAACACCCCTGACGAATCCGGCGAGTATCCGTTGGCTTTGTTTGTAAAGAACGCCATCATGCAGTCCCCGGCTCTGGCCATGCCCTCAGCCGAGCAGCTTCTCCTGGCTTTCATCCACCACGATGCCAACTTCCACCTGCCCATCCGCCCTGGGTCTTCTGAAAGGATCTTGAGCAGAGTGATTGCACTGGAAGCAGAGGAGGCCCTTACTCTAATCCTCAAGAGCCGCCCCCTTGCAAACGATCCTCGCGCAGCAAATGGATTCTATCTGCACAGTGCCCTTTCTATCACTGCAGCCCAGCGTCTATCCAACGAGAAGGTCATCGACATCATTCTATCAGCGGGCCCAGACTTGACCGAGGTCAATCGGGCGGGAGACACCCCTCTTTCCGTGCTCCTCAAGAGCCTCTGCCGGGAACGTCGGTGGACGTGGAAATATCACCGCTTTATTAGAGCTTTGGTGAGCCCCGACTTGGATATCAATCGTCACAACAATGACGGGAAATCCATCGTGGATTACCTTGAGGATCTTATGCATCCCAAGAACGGCGGTGCCGGCCAAACCACTTTCCTGACTCGTCGGCTGCGACTCTTTGATATGGAAGGAGGCGGCAAGTCGCTCAAGTTCCTGCCGCGTCCGCAAAAGAGGGTCAGACCGCGGAACATTGCAGGCTCTTGAAGGCACTTTCCCAGCAGAGTCTCAAAATTCAACACTCGGTAACTGTTCTCCGGGGGAAGGGCCATTCTACTGAGGAGTAAACTCGGGTCCCCGCTCTTTCTTATGTGTGCAGCGCCCAGAGCCCCAGTCTACGAAGGTCGGCACCGTCATGATTTTGGTGTTTCATCAACGAACAGCTTCCATCATTCACGCCTCTCAACGCCATAACACGCCGATAACAAGCGGTGTATCGCATGTAGGTCTCGAAACCTCACCCCTCGTCAAGGCGCGTCGCAGATATTGGCGTATCCTCAATCAGCTGTAACGAACCAGCATGGCCGGAAATGCTAGCACTGGACTGTCCACTACCGTCGAGAGACCCGACCTGAGCCGCCTCACCCGGCGCTCTCGTTCACAGAGGTCGTCCGATCCCAGCGATTTTCCACACGCGCCTCCTCTTTCAAATAATCCTCTCGATGCGATGGAGCAAGGGCGTGTAACTGAGGTCAACCAAGAGAAGGGATCTGAAAGGTTATCATACGGGAGAAGAGTTATCACAATCACCGCAGCATGGTAAGGGCATTTGTTTCTGGCACGTTCTGCTGATTCATTACTGACGATGCTTCTGGCTATATATAGCTGGAACTACTTAATATTGTTTTTGAAACGCACCGTACGAGTATTGCTTGGACAGAACCCGGCTTGGAACAGCGCCGTCATGGTCATCGCGACCTATCTGGGAATCCTGGTGGCCATCTCTGGTATCTTTGGGTGGCCAGAGCTGCCGTTGTTGGAAGTCAACAGGCGGAGGAGACCGAGTGTTATACCGTTTGGTGGAGGGATTATCAACGGGGGTCGTGCATGTCACACAACTACCGTTAACAACTACTCCCCGACCACCGTCAACAACTATGTCTAGTAAGGTACACATGGGCACGAATAACAAACCATTTCTTTTGCATTGCAATATCTCCCGAGAGTTTCGACTTGGCTGTTAGCAAGCTGTCTGCTTTGCCATGTACGTTAGATCACATGAAAATGCCATGGACGAGATCCGTGGCGTCCGCTGAGGTCAAGTTGTAGGTCTATACAACGGAAATTCGGTAACGTTGCAATGTGTTGTCATGGAAGTCCAATGCTACTGTCATACGACCTGCTAGGTCAGCATGTGGTAGGGTAGGATTTTTGTTGCTGAGGAACTTTCGGCCGGGCGCGCACCTCCTTTTCTCGGTTCTTGATAACCACTCGCGTTATCGTCTGCCTCTCTGGACCATCAGAGACCGCTGCGGGACAAGCCGCCTGCCGTACATGTTCGGCATTTGGAAGATAGATTGTCGTTGAAAGTAATAATGGGTCTGGGATATACGTAGCTATGTGAGGCGTTACCAAACAGGCGGGTCTGGGGCAATGGGGCCGTATCATGCTCTGCGTTTTAGGAGTCTATCCTGCCCAAGCAAAACCAAGAAACAGCTTGATTTCGATCTAAACCTATTCAAGAGACCTCATTTACCGGCCGGAAGCACATGATGGCAAATGAAATCGACGCGCGTGTTGCTAAAATCCGGAGGCAAAGCGGACGTCGGTGGTCCTTGAAGAGTCCCGGCCTAGCCTGCTAGTCAGGGGCAAGTTGGAGAAACCACATGGAGCTGATATCGACCTTCCGCATCTGGACAGCGAGCTCGTGGCCGGTACCTGGTGATCGCTGTCACATTCTAACTTCGATGTGGCTTACCGGGTGATACCTGGTAAGAGGGTCGACACCATAGCTTTCTGATTGGGGGTTTTGAAGCGCCTGAAATTTATTAAGATGGCACGCTACCTCTATTTCGCCGAGTCTACTTGATAGCTCAGATAACACTCTCCGAGATGGTGGATATGTTTAAAATAGTGTAGTATTGAAAGTTCGTCCGTAGCAGCCTCGAGACGGCCGGGCTAGGTGTGGTTTTGGTCATTTGAGATATTTCCGACGGCGAATACACCAAAAATGCTCAGAACTGCAACGCACGCGCATTCAAATGGGTGTTGAAGGGTGTCCATCGCGCGTTTGATGCTCTCCGGTCCTGTTTCTCCGCGTGAGATAAACCACGGCAACGTTGCTGGTTTCCATCGCTTATCGACGACATGTATCCAGCAGGCTCGGAGACATGGAGTCGATGGGCGAGACATCAGGAACTAGAGTAGCTCTCTACAATGGCCTTACCCCCCCCCCAAGAACGTGCTACAAAAAGTATAAGAGCAAACAATACATCCACTGTTTCCAGTTTGCAGACTTTGACAGCAGCCGAGACGACTGTTTCGAGCAGGGATATCCATTTACACCAGCTCAATCCGGTAGGCCTTATACTTCAGCCTCAGACCCACGATCACGACCATACCTATCAAAGACCTCAAGAGACTGATTCTTTCCCCCTAGCCTCTGGATTTCATCCCAACTGTTCGTGCCAAGGTGCTTCGAGTCGAGCCGCAACTGGATTCGATATTTAGTGGGGCTTTGCTCTCGTTTTTTGTTTTCAGAGCAAAAGTTTCCCACGCGATCCTCTCACTCACTTCAGCGCTCTGATTTCCGTCTCTGGGTTTTCATACTGGAAAGCCGCTGAACAACCGCAATGGCCCTCTTCTCTCTCAAGAAAGCGGCGTTGGCTGCTCTTTCTTTCTGTTCGCTCATTGCCAACGTCCAGGCGTCGCCCTTGCCGCCTCCTGGTGAGGGTGAAGTCGCCGCTCGACAGTCGGGTGGCTACAAGAACATCGTCTACTTCACCAACTGGGTAAGAGAGGCAATCGATTGCTGGTGTGCAGAACCGAAACTGACCTCAATATTGCGGAAGGGTATCTATGGTCGAAACTACCAGCCTGCTCAGCTGCCGGCGTCGCAGATCACCCATGTCCTCTACTCCTTTGCCAACCTTCGATCGGATGGCGAGGTGTATCTCTCGGACACCTATGCTGATTTGGACAAGCACTACCCTGGCGACTGTATGCATTCTTCTTTTTGTCTACATTCCCCTGGCCCCTTTCCTGCTGGTCTTTGTTCGCTAACCCATTTTGTCCTAGCATGGAGTGAGACCGGCCGCAATGTCTACGGCTGCGTCAAACAGCTGTTCCTCCTCAAGAAGGCCAACCGCCAGATGAAGGTCCTCCTTAGTATCGGTGGGTGGACTTACTCCACCAACTTTGCCTCGGCAGCCTCCACCCCGGCCTCCCGAGCCCGCTTCGCCGACTCGGCCGTCCGTCTTCTGGCCGACCTGGGTTTCGACGGTCTGGACATTGACTGGGAATACCCCACCAATGCCGGCGAAGCCTCCAACTACGTTCTCCTGCTCCAGGCGGTCCGTTCCGCTCTTGATTCGTACTCGGCCGCCCACGCGCGCAACTACCACTTCCTCCTCACCATTGCCAGCCCGGCCGGCCCAAGTCACTACAACACCCTCCAGCTGCAGTCCATGGCTAGGTACCTCGACTTTTTCAACCTGATGGCCTACGACTTCGCCGGCTCCTGGGACTCCCGCGCCGGTCACCAGGCCAACCTCTATCGCACCAACGACACCGCCACCCCGTTTTCCACCGAGCGCGCCGTGTCCGACTACATCTCCGCTGGCGTCCCCGCCTCCAAGATCGTACTCGGCATGCCCATCTACGGCAGAGCGTTCACCAACACCAACGGTCTCGGACAGGCCTACTCTGGCGTTGGCGGTGGCAGCTGGGAGAGTGGAATCTGGGACTACAAGGACCTTCCCAAGCCGGGCGCTCAGATTATCTACGATGCCGCAGCGGGCGCAACCTACAGTTACGACGCGGGGAAGAGGGAGCTCATCTCCTTTGACACGGCCGACATGATCCAGAAAAAGGTTGCGTATCTCAAGCAGAAGGGCCTGGCCGGCAGCATGTTCTGGGAGGCTTCTGCTGACCGAACCGACGGCCAGAGCCTGATCGGCACCAGCTTCAGGGAGTTGGGGGGCATTGATGGGAGTCAGAATCAGTTGAGCTTTCCCAACAGCCAGTATGAGAATCTGCGGGCTGGGTTTGCGTAGGATGTGATTTTTGAGAGCCGAGGCAAGTAGTGCGTTCTGAAGGTAAAATTTCACCAGCTTTTTCACATTGTTTTCCTATTTTTCTCTTTTTTGAATGTTCATGCAATTGGGTGTTTTCTTTTCTAGGGTTTGTGTATGACGATGAGGGAATGATGGGGATGAACAGGACGAGGCCTCGCAGGAGATGACAAGGCAAATGCAGGATGATGGGTGGTTTGTATATTAATTATTTTGATTTTATTGTTGCTTCACCCTTTGATTTGCCAGAGCGGATGATACACCCTGTCATTACGTACAACAAAAACAGCCTGTAAATTCACCAGCCGAGCGCCGTTTTTGTTGAATTGTCTCAAGTGTTACCACACGTTCGCGTATGAGGAATCAGAATATGGAATATCTTGATTGGCTTGCGCAATTTCCTGTCCGGTCTTTTTCTTCCGTTATAGAGTCGATGAATGGATAGAAAAGCATCGGAAGGAGATTATCCCTGAAATAAGATCTATCATTCGAGCCAATAACGACCTTCGTTGGGTGTCTTGAACGGCCCGCAGAGGTCAATGCAGACATTATTCTATGAATGGAAATCTTGCATGCACAAACAAAGGGATTCGGCTGTTGCCGGCTGAGACAGAGTCCAGTCTTCACCCTTTGGATCGAATGCATAGTTCTGATCGCATGGTAAGTGGCTTCGGCGGCCAGGGTCTCATGGCAAAACGTTTCTTGCCAGGCCATCGCCAGTGCGTGGCAACTGCAAGCCCTCGCTGATCATGGTTTCTAGCGGACCCAATGACCATTCTAGGTTATCTGCGTCTATGTCTGGCAACCAGAAAACCCGGCCGAGTATCTCGGAATTGCAACGTCTTCTGTCCTATATCCGGGACATATGATCCATAAGAGGCGGTGAGGAACAGTTTGATATTCTACACACCACAATGCGACCAAGAAAGTAGAATGATGCACATGTTCGGCTTGAAACCATACCTGTACATGTACGCTAGCTTATGTCATCTTCGCCTATAATGAGCACATATCCAAGTAGGTAGATAAGAAAGCTTAACGTAGAGACTAAGGCTACTTGTATGGTAGGTCAGCGGGAAGGGGAAAGCCCTGCCTGGAGCGCCTTTCCCACGGCAGTCATGGGAGAACCACAGGAATCGTTCCGGTTGGTGCCGTATAATTATCTCGAACGGGATAGAATGAACGGTTTGAATGTCCCGAACGGTGCCAACCTGTGTCGATCTCACCATCACAGACACCCTGTTGCAGCTTTGCACACAGTGAACTCCTGGGAATGCCGTCATAATTGTGTATTCGCGAACGATGTGGGCCGACAGCTTGAACAGCACCGGTGCCCTTTCCGAGACAGAAATGTGCCTTGTCCAGCTGGATGTCGTGCCAGTCGTCGTGATGTAGGCAGAGTCAGGGGACACCACGGCCACGGCCCGAATTCCCGAGTTCTGGGGCGAGGTGTTGTGAGGAGAGAAAGGGTTGAATGAGTTTGGGATGGATGGTACTAGTAGATCATGTGCCGCTCTTGAACATCATACCGCGTGCGTTGTTGAAATTTGGCTTCGACGTTGGTTGAAGCAAGAAGCACTACGGCCAGCAGGGAACGAGGGTGCCGTGTACAGCTCAAAAGCTTGAAGGAAGGCCTTGGTGTCACAATGGCGTATGGATAAGCCTCTGTTGGTACATCAATGGATTCCTGGGACCATGGATACCACTGCCGTGGGACCAAAGAGAAGGTACCGACGGGATTGTGGCTGCGGCCCAGCACACACACGAGCTTGGGGTTGATCCATATCTGCGGGTTTCTGCCTGACTTTCCGAGGCTGGACCCCAAAGCTTCTCGGCGATTCGTCGTACAAACTTGTTAAACTGGGCATCGCCATTGGCTGGCAGCTCCCGTTTTTTTGATTTGATGGCGGAAAATAACCGCTCACGGTTGCGCAATGCCTGGAGAGGCGCCGATCTTGTTCTGATTATGCACCAGTCCCCCATCGTCCGCAGCTCGTCCGGGTCTCTAGTGGACGATGCCGTGACCGGTGATAATGTGTGTCTCCCTTGTTGCGCGGTCCAGTTCAAGGATCCCGCCGTAGGGACAGGGCCTGCCGGATCAACACAAGGATGTTGATGCAACTCTGTTAGTCTCGTCGGGAATTTGTTGGAGGAGCCAAGCCGGGACTCAAACGAGCAGATCAGAGCAAGACAAGCTCGACAGGCTCTTGGAAGCACAGCGCAATATTGCCTGTGTACCTGGGGCTTTGTAGGGTGTAAGCGGCGCATATGGATGATACACCAGGGACTGGATGGCAGGCAGGGCGTACGCCGAGGAAATCGGCAGCTCAATGGAAGAAGAATGCAGGCTGCCATGCATGCTGCAAGCTCCATGCTCTGATGCTGCAGGTTGGCCGCTTGTTGGGCCGTGGAACCAACCTGCAGCGAACGCCTGCCATCTGCCATACACTATCTGCGAGGTAGCGGGTGGATGCTGCATGAACTGGCGTGTTGATGGTGGTTGTGGAAGCTGCTCATTGTGGAAATGCGCGGCGTCCATGTCTCGCAGAGCGGCAGTCGTGAGCTGAAATGGGCAACTCCAAGCATCAGAAAACAGGAACAATCCAGCCCAAAGTGGACACGATTAAGCCCCGGGAAGCATGATTCAGTTCCCACTTGGGACGCCCAGGGAGATCCCAGTCTGGGATCTGGGGATGTCGATCAGAGCCGCTAGCGGTCAAGGTGTGAACGCACGCGCTCTCGGTCAGGCTTGGAGCGCAACGGCCCGAACAGAGGGCAGAGCAGTGCTGAAAAACAAATGATGAATCTCAGTCTGTTGAGATGCGATTCCTGGTCGGACGGCCCAGCACCCTGGGAAAAGATGGCCCCATATCCTAGACAGCCCCCACCCCGCCAAAGAACGCTGTGGGAACTGCCCCGATGGCTCGCGGGAGTGGAACATCAAGAACGGGGCTAGAGGGAGATCGGTGGCTGGATACCATGGTCCATGGCTCTCGCCTTTTCGATACATTGATACACCGCTCTCTCTACCCTTTGGCCGAGACGGAGCCTGTGCCGTGTGCTGGCCGGCCGTCGTCGCCTGTCACCAGTGCGTAATCATGTAGGGACATCATGTATCATTACGGCAGGGCGAGCAGTGCAACCCATCTGAGCCACTGGGCTACTCTGGTGGGATGACTGTGCCTTGAAGTCCGGGAACCTGCATCCAGAGTGGGAAGGAGACGATCTCTCATGCCAGCCTGTGACATCCACACCAGTTGGCCTTGTATAACTGGGCCTCAGGAACCCTGCATCTGTCAAAGCCGACTTCAGATGTCGACCTTTCTTCCCCCCCTCACTTCTTCCACAGTACAGTTACACTCACCAGTTCCCACCTTTTTCCCGTCTTGCCTGCTCCCACGCCGTGTCTCCATCATGACCGCTGCCCGTCGCACAAGAAGTGCAGTTGGCACAACTAGCCGACCACCAAGGCAGCTTCCCGGTTCGGCCTGCGAGGCGTGCCAGAAGCGCAAAGTTCGATGTAAGTACCGTATAACACAAGATTGGATATCTTGCTGTTTGCTGACATGACCTTCTAGGCGACAGAAAGAGCCCATGTGGAACTTGTAAAGATGCCAATCTCGTGTGTGAAATCAACACCCAGCGACGTCCGAGGGGACCAAAAAAGGGCGAGCTCAACAATCTTCGAAGTCAGGTCGGCGTCTGCTTGAATCGGGTCGGTAAGTACTTTCATAGCCAGCTCTGTGCTTTGCCCCCACACCGCTTCCATTACACGATGCTGAATACTATCAACAGTGGCTTTGGAACGACGCCTCAGTCTTGACCCAACCGAAGAAGCGTTGACACTTGCCACCCAGTTCTCAGATGCCCCGCCTGTGCCTGAGATGCCATCTGCCAGTTCAACTTCGGAGGGGGACTTTTCTCAGTTTCCATCTCCATGCCAGAGAAGACCTTCGTGGGAGAGTGACATCCAACTCAGCATGTCTCCCATGACACCGACCTCCCTTCCGATGGGTTTCTCGACATTTCAATTTCCTCCTTCTCCCCAGTCGCCGCCAGGATGCACATTCGTCGACGACCTGATGCGAGCAGATCTGTATGTTATTGTTTCCTACTCCTCCATATCCATCGTCCGCGCCCTGCTGACATCACCCCTTGCTGCAGTGACCAGTTGTATTTCGATCGGGTGCACCCAAACGTGCCCATATTCAACCAGTCCCGGTACTTCGCAAGGTCTCGACAAATGGCCATGATGGAGGGACCGAATTATCTGCTCTGTCTGCAGTATGCCATGTGGACATTGGCAATGTCGTTTTCATCGCAGTTTGAAAGCTCGAGGGATCTGTTCTACAACGAAACCCGACACATGCTCGAGACACTTGACCTCCACGAGGACGACATGAACACCGTCCGCGTGGAACAGGTCCAAGCGTGGCTTTTGCTTGCGTTTTATGAGTTCGCACGGTGCAACTACCGTCGTGCTTGGGTCACTGCCGGCAGGGCGTTCAGGCTCGTGCAGCTCGCCCGGCTCCACGAGGTTGATATTTCGGAGAATGCGGCTGAATGCGAAGATGCTGTTTCAAGGGAGGAGAAGCGTAGAACGTTCTGGGTTGCATATTATCTGGATCGTCTTTTATGTATCAGAAACCGCAGCCCGTTGACGCTGATCGAAGACGTGGTAGGTTCCGTCACCATCCCTGCGCCGTTGGTGATCCTCATTTCCGCCCGCAACTAAACATCGTGACAGATCTTTACTAGGCTCCCGGCTTCCGATCTCGCCTTCCAGGGCGGTAGCCCTATTCAAGGGCGCTTCTTGGGAGAGGTTCTTGCCTCTGGTGACCACAGCTTGTTGTCGCCACTGGCAGAGTCGGCCGTCCTCCTCACGATATGTGGCCGCGCGGTGTTGCAATGTCAAGCCTCCAGCATGGAAAGATTCTATGGCACCACATCACTGAAATTCTGGATGAGTCTTGAGTGGCTCAACAGCACACTGAACGCCTCGTTGAACTCGCTAATGGCCAACCACCCGGTCGTCTCGGCAGCGGAGCCGATGCTGTTCTTCTCCATCATGATGGCCCACGCCATCAAGATTTACATGTGCCAAATCGTCGAGTCCACATCCCACGAGGACTCGTGTCGGCCAAACGTGGTAGACTGCCAGAACCAGGCCATGCACGCTGCAAGGGAGATCGCGAGACTGGTCAAAGCCCACGAGCACACCCCTTATTTCAAGGTGAGACACAACACATGGCACCGCCCTCACGAACGAGACCACAAACTAATGCATCTGCCACGAGATAGGCCCACATTTTCTTTCCGCTGGCCATCTCTCTGGCCGCGTCAAGGCTCATGGCGCATCCTAGCCGTCTTGTGGAGAACATGCAAGCACTTACGCCTCCAGGGTCTTATCAAGGGATGGAAGTCAAGGACGGCGGCATCAACGGCGAGTTTCAGTGCTGCATGAACGCACTGAGGAGTATGCAGAGTTTCAATAATCTCGCGCGGGAACACTTGCTTGTGCTGGAGTCGCAGGAGTCGTTTTCACTCAATAACTTTCGAGGGAGCTTTTCCATTTAACAATCGGGTATATATACCTTATATCAACTTTTGTAATACTTTGCGCAAGGACACCAAACCAATGAGATATCCGTCCATCACTAGTAACACACCGGAGCCTGAGCGCACTGTTTCCATGTGGTTATGTGTTGCATGCTAAGAGATTGTTTCACCACCACGGTTGCGTATGATGTTAGGGGGCTCACTAGAGACCGCCACTGAGATGACAGGCACAGAGCTAGACTCGAGGCACCCAGCACTAACCTCTGACAACTTCCTATTGAGCCCGCAGCCAAAGGTCCTGCACAACCACCTCCCTCCACAGCGTTATCAGGAACATGACCACGACATGTCGCTCATCTCACCTCCCCTCTCCTGATACCAATCTTTCCAAACTTTTCAAACTTACGAAGTACATCAAATTTCAACTCGGGCATACATGATCGACGTCTTCACCTAGGTAGTCGGAATCTTCCTCTCCTCTGAGCAAACACCAGCTACCGACACCTCTTACCGGCACTCCAATAAGTTAAGCTAGGTATCTAGTCTGACAGACAGCCAGACGAAATGCTGCACACCAGCGAATGACAGACTTCACAGCTTTTGCAAATCCTCGACGTTGCACCCGCGTCAGCTCTTACTTTACCGGCTCGTTGGTAACCCAGACATTCCACCATACCTCCACCCCCCACAAGAACCTAGGCATACATGTGGGTCTGTTGGGTCAGTTAGGACAGACCTGTTATGTTCAACTATTCTAGGTAAGGCATGTCGCGATTTGGTAAAGAGCGAGGAAAAGGGTGGTCAGCATGGGCGGACTGATCGACAGATCCGAGGGATCTTTTACCAATACCAATGAACACTTCGCCACGGTATCGGATTTGCTGATACACTACCTACCATCACGAGCCGCCATCGTTTTCAGCAAATCGGGACACATCGGAAGTTTGCTAGGGTCGTCCAGATCACAACTCAGCATTGAATGCTGCAAAGCACGATCGGGGCGTCGGGATCTGCAAGATGATCGGCATGCACAACTCCACTGCCAAAACTGCTCAGCTGACAAGACAGTTCACTGATCGTGACCCACAATCGTGCATTCTGCTTGCCCTTCGGGCAGAAAACGTTTTGCAACTATTCGATATCGACAGGTTAGCCATCAAGGTTCACGGGATCCAGTCAAACAAAGTCAACAGCAAGAACTCGCGCAAGTGGTATCCATTCTTCCATTCTTGTTTGTAAAAGCGTGGCGGCATTGAGTAGCCAGATGAGAATCCCAGCACAAACCCCTCACATTATGGATACACCCTGCCATAAAACACGAACCGAACACAAAAACACACCCCAAGGAAACTAGAAACATTCGCCGTAACTCCCGCCTGCCCTGCCTTCCGATGCCAACGCCCGTAGTTAAAACAAGATGTAGCCCAAAATAGTGTCTCAGCGCTCCTGGCGCAAGGATGAATCGAACATGAAGAGAAACATCCATGTACCGCCCCCGTGGATAGACGTCGCCAACCTGGCCAACAACAAATACAGCTGAGGTGCAAAAAGCATATCAACCTCATCCTCTCAAAATGGCGGTGTCAACATGACTACTCCTGGCCGCTACTGCCCCGGCTAGAGCAGTGATAGACGGGCTCTGCATAATATCGAAGATCGACAGCTCTGCCCTGGCCTTCATCGAAAGCATGTTGCGTAGCTCCACAGCAACAAGGGAGTCCACGCCAAAATCCGCCAGCGATTTGGAGGGGATAATGTCGTCCTCCGGGATCATGAAGATATCCACAAGCTTCTGAGTAATACCGCCCACCACCGCCTCTGCCGCATCATCGAACGTCGAAGCCGATGCTAGCCTGCTTGCCAAATCGCTAGACCCGGATTTGCTGGAGACCTGACCACCTTCCTGTTCCGTCTTCTGGTACTGAAGCTGCGAAAAGCGCGCGTCCCGTCGCAGAGGCGAGTCTTCTGTCTGCCCCGATGGACCTGTGTTGATACCGAGCATGATGGCTCCAGCATGGGGCGTTGTGATCGCCGAGTCAATGGCAGCGAGGATCTCGCTTTCGCGCAGAGCCATGAAGCCATGTCGCTGGAGTGCCTCAATGGTTCTGGCAGATTCCTCTTCTTCCGCTAGATATCCAACAGACTTGACAATGCCTAGATCAATAGAAACCGCCGGCAAACCCTGGCTGACTCGGTGATGGGCGAGTGAATCCTGAAAGGTGCCCCCTGCCGAGTAGTTAGACTGACTGGCAAAGCCAACAACGCCAACGAGCGAAGAAAGCATGATATAAAAGTCGAGATCATCTTTCCCAACAAAGTATTGGTGCAAATTCCAGCTGCCGTGCAGCTTGGGACGGAGGGCAGCGTTGTGGTCATCGAGAGTCATGTTGTCCAGGACCGAATCCTTTCAGAAAAGTTAGTAGCTGTATAATCCCGTAACAAAAGACTTGTCATACCTTGAGTTCCATCCCGCCGTGAATAATGCCTCTGATGGGAGGTGCTCCTGTCCTGGCATGCTTGGCGAGTGCTCTGTTGAGCTCCTTCATGTTGGATATGTCACAGCCAAGTCCCACAACGTTGACCTGACGGCCAACCGCGCTGACCAGTTCCGTCTGAAGCTGGTCTGCCCTTCCGGAGGTACCTGCACTGCGAGAAATAACCACAACATTTTGGGCACCCTGTTCCGCCAGCCAGTGACAAACTGATCTGCCAACACCGCCAAAACCACCGACAACAAGATATGATGCGTCGGCGCGAAGGCGAGCAGTAAGTTTGCGTGGAACAACCTGTAGAGTGATCGGGTCAGTAACTTGAGCCTGACTTTCAAGAGAGTGGCGAACATACCGGAACCATGGTGTCTTCATCAACCGCCAACACAATCTTGCCCATATGCTTTCCTGCTTGCATAAGACGGAATGCCTTCTCCACGTCAGAAAGTGGGAGAACGGAAATGGGATAAACGGTGTTGATCTCCTTTTCAGCCACCAGTCGAACAATATCCTTCATGATCCTATTGGCCTCCATCGGCTTACGCTCGCCCAACGCGATGACATCGACACTGGAGAAGGAAACCGCACGCGTAAAGGTCTCCATTCCCAAGCTGTGATTGAGTTCAAAATCCTTCTTACCAATCTCGACAAATCGGCCGAACGGTGCGAGGCACTTGAAGCTTTCCTGCAGAAGCGTTCCAGCGAGGGAGTTCAGTACCACGTCCACTCCTCTGCCACCCGTCATCCCCTTAACACCAACGGCAAAAGACACATCGCGGCTTGAGAAGATGTGATCGGGCTGGATACCAAAGTGTTCCATGACAAACTTGCGCTTTTCTTCTGACCCAACCGTCACAAACACCTCGGCCCCCACACGCTGAGCAAGCATCACGGCAGCCTGGCCAACGCCACCGGTTGCCGAGTGAATCAGAACAGTCTCGCCTTTCTGAAGTCTTGCATTCTCATACAGAGAGACGTATGCGGCGACAAATTGAGTAGGCAGTGAAGCGGCAACCTCAAACCTCATGTCGTCCGGGATGTGGACGGCACTTGTCCAGTGAATACGGGTACGGCTCCCGTAGTGCCCCCTGAGCAGCACTGAGACGCGGTCTCCGGGTTTGTAGCCATTTGCCAAAGCAACCGACCCGACCCGTAAAACGACACCGGCACAGTCGTATCCCATGACTCGAGACTTGAGTTGGCCCATCGCAACCATCACATCACGAAAGTTGACGCCAAAAGCCCTCGGCTCAATCTCGACAAAGTCCTCAGGGAGTTCTTCCAGTGCACTCGCATCGTCATCGAAAGCGAGGGTGTCGAGAAGGCCAGTCGTGCCAATAGTTAGGCGTAGGGGACGGCCGGGCTGCAAAAATGGCTCCAGTTGACGAGCAGACTGTTGGAAAGACTGGCGGAAGACGTCATTATTCCGGCTGACGTCCTTGACGTATCTCGGGACTGAAATCACTTCGTTCCTTTCCGCAAATTCAAAGTCGCAGTTTTGTTCAAGGTTTGAATAGTCGAAGAATTTGCGGAAGACTTGAGTGATGGAGCTCACCGATTCCGGAGACCAGAATGTTCTCGACGGGTCAAGATCCAAGGTGGCCAGACGTTTGCCGGAATATTCTTGACGAAGAGATCGGAGAAAGCCAGCCGCCAGCCCGGCACGAGGTGTCTCATGGTCGATAGCGCCACCCTGGGTAAGCCATAAGACCCCCTTGGATCTGGTGCAAAGAGTCTTGAGGCCCTCGAACTCTATGCCATCTGCACTGGCCAGGATGGGGCTCTTCGGATCATCCACAAAGATGCAAATGCTGTTGTCATCAGCAGGAACGGAGTCCAGCGAATGCACAGACGGCACTGTCCAAGTTAGTAGACCAATAGAAACACTGAGTTGGTCGAGCCAAGGGTTCGGCGTGGATGGGTTGGCTGTGACAAAAGCAATGTCGAAGTCGAACTTGGAAGGACCTGTAGCCGCCGTCGACATCATGACACTGAATGCATAAAGCTCGTCGTCATCGCAGTCTCGAATCTCGGCGTCGATGCCGGAGAACCCGGTGCGGTTGAGAACGCGGTCCCACATGGGAAGCGAGAGCGAAGGACTGAACTTGCGCTCTTCTTCCTCGCCTACAAGCCAAAGCAATTAGCATTCCCCATCATGTAACAGGCACTAGAAAAACTTACTGAGCCACCAGCCGGGAAGAAATCCGAAGACGAACTGTAGATCGACTGGGTCCTTGGTCGTCTCCATCAAGAATAGCTTGCCACCAGGTTTTAACAACCTCCTCACATTCGCCATCGTGTGGTTCATCGACTTGGTAGCATGGAGAACCTGGCAGGCAATCGCAACATCATAAGTCCCCTCCTCGAAACCTTGTTTCGCCGGGTCCTGCTCGATGTCGAGTTTCTTGTACCTGACCACATTATTCCAGTCCTGGAATTTCTCCTTGGCAGCCTCGAAGAAGCCAGACGAGACATCTGTGAAGTCGTATGAGCCGACATTGGGGCCAGCTCTATCTTTGCTGCTTCCGAGGCCCTGCAGAATGTGGCTTGTCGCCCCTCCAGTCCCTGCGCCGATCTCGATCATCTTGGCTCGGGGGTTCTTCTCAGCATAGAGCTTGACCAGTTCCCCAAGTTTCGCATTGGTTCTTCCCCACTTGAGAGCGTCCTGGTAGTATCGAGAGAGCAGGTCCTTCTCAAGCATCACTTCCAAAGCCGTGATCTCATTTCGAAGGATTGGCACGATGTGGGGACCCAACTTGCAGACCATCTCGCCGTTGGTACTGCCTGACTTGACTTTTTCAAAGAGTGCCAACTTCTCTTTCAGGGAAGCCTTGATCCACTGGTCGCTGTCAGGGGCAAGCTGATTGGAACGAGCCAACTCTGCCTGGTGTCCCATCCAAATATAGAACTTTCTTTGATGCCACTCCAGTCGCCTGACATCAGCTGCCGTAAGTTCATTCAAGGCGTCGTAAATGAAGAACAGACATGCTTGGCGAAGATCCACGAGCGTGTTTGCCTCTTGAACCGAGATGCGGCTGCTGAGTTTCTCCTTCAAGTATGCCTCCTTGAGAAAGGTGATGTCCGGAACCCAGCGAGTGGTGGTGAACTTGTCTTGCTCCCAAGCATTTTCCTCCTGAGTGGGAACATTTCCGATAGACTGGCAAACAAAACCGTCGATTGTGATGACAGGAGCAACTGACTCGATCATCTCATTTGCCGGGCTCTCGAATACTGTGAGCCCGGTCGTCATAGACTGATTGTCGATGTGGCTTAGGTTGGTGTAAGCCTTGAAGAAGTGTCCTGCTTGAGCGTTGATATCGTGGGATACCCAAAGCTTGCCGATTGTCTTCGGCACTTTGGGTGTCTGTCGATCATTGGCGGGGTCGGGAATGGCAGTGTATGCAGCTTGGAATACCGAGTCGAGCGTGGTTGGGTGGATGACATGGTCATGCTGGTATTTCTTTGGCATTGTCGCTTCAGAGTCGGCCACTGTGAAGGACGTCACAGACTGTTGGGCCCGCGTGCGGATGCTCTTGATGTTCTGGAAGATGGGTCCATGACAGATGCCACCAACTCCCAGGCCAGCATACATGTCGTGAGGACTGACGCGGGTTCTGTAGGCTGCATCACTCATGGGCTGAGCAAGTTTGACACCATGACTCGGCAAAGCATTCTGACAGAAGCCCATGTCATCACCAGACGAGTACTCGACTGAGATAAGGCCCTTGCAATGCTCCATCCAGATATTATCTGAACTGACTGACTGCACCCTGAACTCGGTCCAACCCTTGATATCGAGAACCTTTTCACTGCATGGTCGGAGAGACAGCTGGAGTTCGATGCCGTCAGCTGTCTCCGGCACAACCAGGGCATTGAGAATGTCGATATCTCGCAGTTGATAGCCGAGAACCCTGCCATTCCGTCCTTGTCTAGATGCGTGCTGTGCCATGCCCTCGATGGCCATTGAGATGTAGCCAGCGGCCGGATAGATCACGTTGGCCTGCACAACGTGATCCCTGACCCAGGGAATGTCGCTCATGCGAACGATGTGTCTCCAAGAGGGCGCATTGAGATCTGTACCAAGAACAAGAGATCCGAGCAAGTCGTGCGGCCGCTCTTGGCGATTGCGAAGTGCCTTGTTGAATCGTGGCTCAATCCAATGGCGTGTCTGGTGGTTCCAGGGATATTTGGGCAGATCGTGAAGCACCTTAATTCCGTCTCGACCGTATGGAAGATTGACAGGGGCGAGGTTAACAGGATAGCCCTTTTGGATGAGACTGCTGACGAGTGTATGCATGGTCTGCACAGCATGTTTCTTCCTGATAAGACAGCTCTCGTATGGAATGGTAGTGCCGTTGAACTCCGACATGCGAAGAATCTCCTGAATGGGACCAGAGAGAGCTGCATGGGGCCCAACCTCAATCACCATGTCAACAGAGAGTTCGGCTCCAGGCGTCTCGAAACACATGTTGCGGAATGCGTCAGCAAACTGAACGCGTCCTGTCAGGCTGCGCACCCAATGAGCAGGACTTCCAATCTCGCCGGCATCGCTCATACGTGTCCCAGTTGACGGTGAGGAGAAGACGTAGTCCAGATGATGCTGCGCAGGCCGAACCTTCTTGTCCATTGCCCTGTAGTAAGAATCTGCAACAGCCTCCATGTGATGTGAGTGCCAGGCAGCATCCACCTTGAGGCGCCTGGCAAAAATGTTGTCTTGCTGGAACACCTTTTCGAGCTGCTCAAGACCACAGACATCTCCCGAGAGAGTAATGGAATTAGGACTGTTCTCGCAGGCAACGACGACCTTGCCAGTGGTGGCGCGGGACAGAAAGCGTTGACTGTCCTCTACTCCAAGCCCGACTGCCATCATGCCGCCCTGGCGAGCAATCTGTCGGTTGCTCTCCGAAGCAAGCCCGCCACGCGCAAAGGCGATTGCCATGGCTGACTTGAGATCGAGAGCACCAGCAGCGTAGGCGGCAGCAATCTCTCCGCTCGAATGACTGGTGACTGCCGTAGGGTTGATGCCCCATGCTCGGAGCAAGTTGGTCAGGGCAATCTGAACGGCAACGCAGACGGGAGTGCTGTAATCCAGTTGGTTGACCTTGGAGGTCTCGGCATCTCGGTTTAATTCCTCTATTGAAGCACCAATGTCAGTATTTCGTGTGTCCACGGCAATGGAGTTGAAGACAACATACCAATTATGTTCCAAGTTGCTCCAAGCTTCCTCAGATGCTTGTTGCAGTCGAGCAACGCGGCCTTGAACACGGGGTAGACCTCGATCAACTCTCTGCCCATCGCCCACCACTGCGCGCCCTGACCATTGTAGACAAAGCCCAACCTCGGAGAAGCGGTCGCTACCTTCACCGGCTTGGCCTTGGCTGAATCGAGAGCCTTGATCAGGCCATCGATAGTGTCGGCAGAAACTGTCACGACCCACGGGAAGCGCGAGCGACGGTGGCCGAGAGTGTAGGCGAGATTGTCGAGGAAGCCATCCTGATCTGCGATCTGGGTGCCAAGGAGGTATTCCTTGAGGTTGGCAACCATGGCTTGCGTGGCTCTCTCATCCTTTCCACTCAGGACGAAAACTCGATGTCGGGTCACGTCTTCTGCAGCGGTGCTGCTGCTGCTGCTGCGGCGGGAACGGCCGTTGCCATTGCTGAACTCGACCTGCTGAATCTGCCGGGAGGCCACAAAGGACTCCAAGTCCTCCATGATGACGTGGGCATTCGAGCCGCCATATCCAAAATTGTTAATCGACGCACGTCTGATCCCCTCTTTCCCAGCCCAAGACTCGAGTTCGGTGGGGACCTGCAGAAAGAGACAACTGATTAGCGCCTGCCTCCGTGTCTCGGCCAATTTCACCGAGGGAAGGTGCACAGCCGGAAGGAACACTCACCTTTAACTTCCAGTCATCCAGACGCAACTTCTCATTTGGTTTCTCAAAGTTCACACTGGGTGGGATCTGGCCCTTTTCGAGTGCCAGTGCGACCTTGATAATGGCCGCCACTCCGCTTGCTGTTTCTGTGTGGCCGATGTTGGTCTTGACTGAGCCGATTCTCAATGGATCGTCGCTCGGCCGGGTGTCTTGGAAGACTGATGAGATGGCTTTGACCTCGATGGGATCGCCTGTTGGTGTCCCGGTGCCGTGGGCTTCGAAGTAGGTCGTTTGCGAGGGATCGAGGCCTGCTTTCTTGTAGCAGGCGCGGATCAAGGCCTCTTGGGCTTCGCCACTCGGAGTTGTGATCGTTTCAGTCTTGCCGTCCTGGTTCACGCCGGTCTCCCGGATGATGGCGCGGATCGGGTCGCCATCTCGCAAGGCGTCGTCCAGCCTCTTCAGAATGATGGTAGCCGACCCCTCCCCACGGCCGTATCCATTGGCGCGGCTGTCAAAGGCATAGGACCTCCCGTCTTTGGAGATGAGGGTCATGGATGACATGGCCAGAAACATGTCCGGATTGAACATGACGTTGGCACCGCCCACAATCGACATGTCGGATTCACCCGTCCGGAGACTCTGGCATCCTTGGTGTAGCGCTGTCAATGTGGTGGAACAGCCGGTATCGACCGACATACTTGGTCCTCGAAGATCGAAGAAGTGCGATAGACGATTGGATGCCATGGCTGCTCCTGTGCCCATCAGGAGAAATCTAGGCAGAGCATCTGGGTCCCTGATTAAGCTCTCGTGGTAGTCGCGGAAGAACGAGCCAGCAAAGACAGACGTGTTGGAGCCGGCTACATCTTGGAGGGTGATACCAGCTTGAAACGACCAGTCAATTAGCAGAGACACAAGAAGGGACCGAACGTTGAAATCAAGCTTACCGCTTTCTAGTGCTTCATATGTGGACTCGAGCTGCAGCCTGAATTGAGGGTCAAGCGCCTTTGTCTCGTTAGTTTGTCTCTTGATTTTTGATCTGATGCTTGACACTTACTGCTGCTGTCTCTGCTGAGAGACTGAAGAAACTCGCATCAAATAAGCCGACATCCTCTTGGAGAAAGTGGCCTCCAACCACGTTGGTCTACTCGAAAAGTGTGAGATTCCGACGCCGATATAAAGACAAAGAGTTTGACTGACCCCATTGAGCTTTTCGAAATTTGGGTGAAGGAATCCTTCAACGTTGAAGCGATCTTTTGGAATTTCGGACCATGCACTGCGGCCTTCAGACACCAACTTCCAAAGCTTCTGAGGACTGTCGACATCGCCAGCGAATCGACAGCTCATGCCAACAATGGCAATGGGGACGTTGGGTTCCATATCTGCGGGAGTGAAGCGGAAGCAAGATCGGTATGATAAGGATCCTCTCAGCCGTTCGGGGCGGACGAGATCAAGTCAGGGATGAGGTCGGGACTCAAGTGTTGTTGAAAAACCTGACGAAGGGATAGGGATGAAGACGAAGTTGGTCAGATCAAGAAGTGTTGCACGCCTTGACTCTATATACAACTGTCCTGGTCAACTATGTGGACACGACATCGACAAGCCAGGGACCACTTCATTACCACATACTCCCTGAATTGCTGCCCTCGATTGGCGGGTGGCACCATTTGCGAGTCGTTGATTATCGGCTGTGATGGTGAAGCGACGGCAGCCAGTTCCACAGAAAGGGATGAGATACTCCGGGCAAGCGACCATCGAAACTCCGAACCACATTTCCACCTTGGTTTTCGCCATTGGAATACCAGAGTCTCGGGCTAATCCCAGAATTAAGTGGTGCTCACAGCAAACTCATGATGAAGACTTTGTTCGCGAAGATGAAATGGAGAGATGCCTCTTTACGCTTCCGGGATGAGGAAGCGCAGGAGCTGTTGCCATGTCATGAGGTTCAGCCCCACCTTTCAACGACTTCGAGGACGGACCACCACGGTATCACGTGGACTTGAGCAGTGTCAAAACAAGGTAGGTAGGTATACAGGCTATCTACTGATACAGTATACATATCTTTGATACGCGATGAGCTTGTGGCTCACTTTCTTTGTTGGTGAGAGTCCAACATGATCTCTCCCCCGAGCAGCCGGTGTGGAGCCGGCACACGGTGCCCCACCTGGCCGAAAAACTCCGGGCGAGACCCACAATCCACTTCGAAACGAGTCTTCGCGAAGGCGATCGAGGATATTGATTTCTCCCCTCAGTCAGCGCCCTCGCTTGTTGGGCCCTGAGACAGTTGGGAGGGGCTCCGGGGACTGTTGGTGAGACGTGCAGCTTTTACGACTTCGATCCGGTAATGATATGTCGACTGGATGAGACCTTGTTGCAGATCTGCCGGCCACCGTCAGCGCAATGGCGTTATTCCTCCTCTGGTCGATACCTTATTCTTTCTTTTTCCGGCAGTGTGTACTCCGTATTCGGCTCTTTCCTAAGATTCCTTCGTTGGATAGGCTTGAGACACCATTTCTCCGGCGACATCAAAACCGATATCCAAGCTCCATGTCCATTGATTTTCCGTTAAATTGGGTCAGAAAAGGTTGGTGACAGTTCGACGTTTCTGCTCGGCAGAACCACAGCCGCTTTTCATCTGATGCCCAAAGGTGTTCCGCGTATAAGGCTGTGGACACTCAACATGGAGATCAATGCCACTCGGCAATCAGAACTGACAAATCTGCGAGATCTATTCTGTGTCACCTTCCCGGACTATCCTTGGTCCAGCACCAAGTAGATTCTGGGAAGTGGGTACTCGCTGCTGTGCAAGCGCGGTTTGTGACTGTATGTGATCACTACCTACCTAGACATCATGACCAACATGACGGGATGAATTCGAACCAATCGCTATGGTGCCGTCGGATACCGAATCCCGATCTGATGGTGGGAACAGCGGGGGCTTCAGGTAACACCCGGTGTAGTGGTCGGCGACCCGCTGACAAGGCCAGCGTCTCTGGCTAAAGAGGCAATGATCACTGATTCCCTCCAACAGCCGACGAATAGTCTCTCTTCTGGATCACAAGCTCGCAGTATGTATCTCGGTGCCATTCCCTATTTGCTCCTTTGCTGCGGGCACATGCTGTTGGTACATCCTCAGTGACCCTTGACCGGACCAAACACGGTCTACTCGATGAACATGACAAAAGCCCCTGTTCCATGGGCTTTTCAACACCCTGCTCCCCCCATTTCCCAGCTGGAATCACTTTACTGGACCCTTCTTGATAAACGCAACCGCCATCTTGAAGTCCACGGATTAGTGATATCCCCTCACGTCTCGGACCGACCCAGTCAGCTTAACAGGGGGTCTTTCGCGAAAGCTTCCCACTCCTGGATGTTGCTGGCAGTACCAGCAGCGCCAAACAGATCGAAATGGTGTCCTTCAGCCAAATGCAATCCTCAAACGCACGCATCACCGAGACGCTGCCTCCGGGCCTCGTAGCCGTGTTTGTGGGAGGCACCAGTGGAATAGGCGAGACCACCATGAAACAGTTTGCCAAGAACACCATTGAGCCTCGCATCTACTTTGTGGGACGGTCCGGAGAAGCGGCCACGAGAATCATAACCGATCTTCAGGCTCTGAATCCTGCAGGCGAATATCATTTTATCCAGGCCGATGTGTCGCTTTTGCACGCCGTTGATTGGGTCTGTCGTGAGATACAGGCCAGGGAGTCCGTCGTTAATCTTCTATTCTTGACCCCAGGGGTGATGTTGACGAACCAGGGGAGCGGTATGCTGCCAACCCGCAATTTTCGAGTCGTTTGTGGCCATAATACAAGGCTAACTGTTTGGTCCTAGATACAATCGAGTCGTTGTATTACCCCATAGCAGTGACCTACTACTCCCGGATCAGGTTCATCGTCAATCTTCTCCCACTTCTCCAGAAGGCGTCCCACCTTCGTAGAGTTGTCACTGTATTTGGCGCGGGAAAGGAGAGTCTTCTAGACGGCGAGGACTTTCCTCTGTTTCCCGGGAGGTATCACCAGGCCGGCCCATTGCAGACAGCCGACCACGGCAGCCTCAGCACAATGTTGACATTAGCACTGGAGTCACTCGCCCTCGAGGCGCCAAACATTAGTTTCGTTCATTCCTTTCCCGGGTTTGTGAAGCGGTCGTCCACCAACAGCAGTCCCAAGACAGGTGGAGTCATTCGAGCGGTATTCAAAGTCGTTAGAGCGCTGCCGCTTTTTGAAGCCGGAGAGAGGCATCTGTTTCTGGCCACGAGCGCAAGGTTTCCGGCAAGAGACGGTGTTCATCTGAGAATACCGACAGCGGGTGTCGAGCTGGGAAAAGGGGTCGCGGTTGCTCGGGGGACGGACGCTAGAGACGGCAGCGGGGTTTATTCTGTAAACTTCGACGGGGAGTCAGTGTCATTCAAGGTGCAGGATACATTGCAGCAGCTGAGGGAAAGGGACATGGTCAGGAGAGTTTGGCAGCATACCGTGGAGGAGTTCATCAGAGTGACCGGGTCGGCGTTTGTCTGATACGGCTGGGGCTGTTTCGTCTTGTGATAAGGGCTGTAATACAGGGCTTGGAACAGTAGTTTAATTACAGTAATAATCTTTAATAGCCTCGAAGTTTATAATAAAGAAAAGAAGAAGAAGACTTAAAATAGTATAATAATCTTAAACGCGTATTTATCTCCCCTTAAATAGTCCGTACCCTCTTTACCTTAGACTACTATTAAATCCTTTAATATACTATTAAGTTAATAAAATTCCTTTAATATCCTCTATATTTTTAATTAATTATTTTACTTTTAACGGTTAATTTATAATATATAAGTTAATAATTGTTAAATTATAATATAATCGGTTAATTATTAATTATATAATATTATTTTCCCTTTTTTTATATTTATTTATAAGTTTTCAATATTTTTAAAACTTTACTTAAAAGTCTTTAAGTTTATTAAGTTATTATATATAAAAAATATAAATAATTACTTTAACTTCGTTATTATAAAAATAATTAAAGGGTTTTTAAGTTTAATAAATTATTATAAAGGTTTTAAATTATTATATATATAAGCGATATAATAATAGGTAATATTAATAAAGAAAGATATATTATATAATTTAAAATAAGAGGCTTAAATAGAAGAGAACTTTAAAAAAAGTATTCTCCAGTAGTATAATTAAAGTCTTCGTCGATATTAATTTAGGGGTTATAAAGTAAAGTAATTAAACTTTTAACGATATTTAAAGGGGCTAGTAATAACGCATTAAATATTAATAAAAAGGAAAGTAAAAAGTAAATAAATATAACGTGCGTGATAAGCGAGCGCAACAGACAAGCGAGCGCAACACTTTTTAACACCCTACCACAACTATCCTTAATTACACAACCACAACACTAGGAAACTACAATAACTCAATTAGAAACAGATGAATCAGATGATTCTGCAGCCTCCTGGCACGTACGTGCATTATGGCCAGGCTTGCCGCACACACCACAGCACCGAATCTTCGTACAAGACCCCCCTGCACCACCACCACTTTATCGTATTTCCTAGGCTACCTGCTCACCCACAGCCTTCTAATCCAGTAGATCCTATGCCTCTTGTATAGTAAGTGACCCTCCAAGCTGCATACGTGTTTTTTTAGCTCTCCGTCTTTTACTAAGCTCCTCATTAGCCTTGCGTAGCGAAGAGACCTCTGTACGGAGAAGAGCCACCTCGTACATTATACCTATTACTCCCTTAGTAAATTGGTCTACAGCGGCTAACATTAAGGTTGGAGAGCTGCCCTAATGGTTGGAAATTCGAGTTTTAATAAGTATTAACTATAAGGTGACCTCTCGAGGGTTATATAACGTTTGAAAGACCTAAGGTAGTACCGTAGTTAGGTTTAAGGCTGGGGGTATTAGGGTCCGAATATGTATATTTAACTTAGAAAGTACCCTCTCCGGGTCGTACAGTATAAAGCCAGCTCTAGCAAAACCTCCTTAGATATTTTTTTCTATAATCGAAGTAAAAAACGCTTCTTTAAATACATAAAGAAACTCCAACTTACTAATATATATAATATTTATCCGTATTAACTACTTAATCTAGCGGCTATACGCCTTCTTTAATAGTGTAAAATAGCTAATATCTAATAACTAAAATATATAGGAGGAATATAAAGATATATATAGTATAATAATATTATACTCTTAGCAGTAGGTTTCGAATTCTTCGGAGTAGTGGCTCTCGTAGCCGTCAAGGATTAACAACCAATATTTGCCCTTCGTACGAAATACTATATAGAAATCGAAGTACCGAATCTAATCTATACCTTTCTTATTAATAGTCCAGCCATTATCGGTTATTACAATACACCAAATAGCCGGAAAGCTATACTCTTAATACCAATTAGCGAAGTAATATTACTTAGCTAAGATAATAAATAGTAAAATAGCCTAACCTAAAGCATTTACTTCCTAAATAACTATAGCCTATTCGTGTCACGAATATGATGTGGATACCCGAGGAGAACAACCAATGGGAAAGAGGAGGCACGGTAGCTAATTAAAGGAAAGGAGGATAGACCAATAGGAAGAGGATCATCCGGGACACGAGGAATCATAAATGATTCCTGGGAATCATTATAATCCTCGGGAGTTAGCTATAATTCTCGAAGGATAGAATGATCCGGGTCTTAGCAATAGGTCTATATATACGGAGGAACTAAATAGCTTATAGATAGTTCCGCAGTATATAATTATAGCTTATATTTACGGGATCTTATATTTATATTAAGATATCTTATTATACACTATTTAACTATACCGAACTAATTATTAAAAGTTACCTTTAACCGAGTATCCCTTTCAGAGGTTCTATATAGGGGTTCGTTATACGTTATATACTCACTTTAACTTTATTATCGGATAAGTTAAAGGCGCCAAGTTAACGCTATAGCCGATAATACTAACACCTAGGGAGAGATCCCAGCTTAACCTACTATCGACCAACTCCTTATTCGTATCTAAGAGCTCGAGGATAAGGTTCGCCTCTCTTACGAAGCCCTTACGTAGGGAGATACTATACTCCACCACGAGATTAGCAACTTACGTAAGGAAGGAGAGTGTACCAGGCTCGAGGCTCCCGACCGTTACGGGGGGGCGAAAAGAGAACTAGGGGGATTTTTAATTTAACTTAAAGTATATTTTCGGTATTACCCTTCCCGTTTCCCGGATAAATAAACTAAGGTAGTGTACGCTACGTCCAGGCTTAAGGATAAAGTACTTACTTAGTTCGAGCCTATCTTAAAAGACTATTTCGATAATTAGCTTAACGAAAGGGAGGAGATTATTAAAAAGTGTTTTAAAATATATAAGGGTTTTGAGGAGAAGATTAAAGAAGTATTCGGAGAGTATAATAAAGGTAGGTGTACCTAGGAGCGATTAGCTAATCTTAAGTAAACTAGATCTACTACCGACTACGCTATAGTATTTAGGACGGACGTACTCCGTAGCGAAATTAACGATAAAGGATTAATATAGTTATTCTATAACGGGCTTAAGGAAGAAGTTAAGGATAAACTATACCGATAGGAATAACCGGAGACTATCGACGTATATATCGCGATAGCGGTCCGTATCGACGATCGGCAATATCAACGCCGTAAGGAGCGTAAGGATATATGCGTATAAGGACCCTACCGACCTAACAATAAGAGAAAGAGACGGCCTTATAGGACTTACGTCTTAGGGACTATTTACGCGGGGCCTATAGAAGTAGACGCAGTTTAAAAGCGGTTTAAAGGAAAGAACGATGTTAAGTACTTTAACTACAGGAAGATAGGCCACTTTAAAAGAGACTACCGGTCGTTTAAATAGCTCGGATAAAAAGAAAGAGAGACGGCGGTAATAGCTAAAACTATACGGGTTATCGAGATCTCCAGTACCGAGTACGCCTATAAGGATTTTCGGAACTCAGCGGACGACTATACTAACAGCGACTACAGGTACCAGGCCTAGGAAGGAGAGTTAACGGTCGATTCCGAGGGAGAAGACTGCGTTATAAAATAAGAACTGCCGATTAAAGGGGCTATAAGACTGGAGGAAAGTACTACTCTAGGACCCTCTAAGGAAACTATACGGCGATTAAAGTAGATTTTTACCTTAATTAACACTTCGGTCTAAGATACGGAAGGGACTATAAGGCAGGCGGAGGAACGAGTTTAAAAACTCGAGGAAATAATAGTAAAGCTTTAGGAATAGCGAGAAGTTATTAAACGGCAATACCGTAACCTCGAAGATAAAGTGGCGTAGGCCACTAGTAATAACCAGCCGACTATATAACTATAGTAAGGAAACGAGTGTTAGATTATCCCCGAAGAGGAGTTTAATAATAAATTCGTAGTATTCTTTACGGGCGAAAAGACCTAGGGTAAATATTAAGCGTTATAACCAACGGTTAATACCGGACTTACGTAAGTATCAAGAAAATATCCAATATTCGGATAGTATACCCGTTACGAAAAAGATACTCCGCAGGTCTACCCACGATACCCGGAGTACAGGAGGGTGCTATAGTTCCAGTACATCGCTCATATATATAAGGAACACTACCAGTTAAAAGCCCTTAACCGGCACTAGTTAATTAGGGGGGTCACCTAGATAGGCGAGCTAATACCGGTACGAAATATACTTATAAGGTAAAGAACACCGGAAGAAAAGTTAAACGATTACTTCCTATAGAAACTAAAAGACCTAGTTAAACTAGATAGACTCTAGGTTATATAGGTTATACCTAAGTACGTAAAGTACTGCCTTAATTAGATAGTAAATTAAGAAGAAGAGGAGGAATTCGGCTTAACGTAGTATAAAAGTGCGGATTACGTTCTTTACCTATAGGCGAAAGCCCGGAAATACCACGAAGCCGGCCCTAAAATATATAAAATATATAGTAAGAAAAGGGCCTAGAATAATACTAGATATAAGAAATAGAAGGAAGCCTAATAATAATAATTAGCCGATTTCGAGCTACTGGATAGTTTAATCGAAGAGGACGCTCTAGAGATATAATAATAGTCGGGAAAAGGGCTACAGCCTTTCGCGGAGGCCGAAAACCTCTAAAGGACCATAAGTAATATATTAGCGAGGTTACTATAGTATAGAGAAGGGGTATAAAAGATAAGAGATTACGAATAGTAGCGTAATAGAAGAGTTTTTAAACGCAGGTACTCGTAGATAGTAGAGTAGAAGCGGATTTAATTTTACTTAAGTTTATATAATAAATTTAAGTTCTATAGAGGAAAAAGAAGGAAGAGGTTATTATAAAAGGACCTTTCCTTATGTAGTTAGTAATTAGAGAAACGGTATTATTAGATATTACTGTATTAAGAAAGATAATAAAGGTGATTTTCGATATTGTAAATATAGGGCCGGAGAAGGATATAATCCTAGGGTAACTATAGTACAAGGACTATAACCTAGATATCAATTAAAAGGATAATAACTACCTATAACCGAGGGAATATCGGGAGTATCTAACTAATAATGGAAGATTAGGGGTACGGCGAGAGTAGAGTGTAGGATAGGTACCCTCTACGGTACTACCGTAAAAGATATAAAAAGTATTAATATACTTAATCGATAAGGGCGGTAAAATTAAAGAAATAAGGTTAGTAGGAATAGTTATATTAGTAAAAATTATAGTAGTAATAAAAGATAAATACGCCTATTATAATAATATAAAGAAAGGTAAAAAGAAGAAGATATCGGTAGAATATTAGGGGTATCCGGTATTTACAGTAAAATACTTTTAAGGTTTACCGAAGAGGGGACTATAGGACTACGAGATTAAACTTAAGGAAGAAGTAAAGTTTAAGCTCTTTTAAGTTTATTATATTAATAATAAGTAGAGTAAAAAATTACAGAAGTATTTAAACGAAAATATTAAAAGAGGGTATATTAAAGTATCTACGTCGCTAGCCGGATACCCTATTTTCTTCGTACCGAAAAAGGACGGGAGCTTATAACTATATATAGATTATCGATAACTAAATCAAAAAATAATAAAGAACGGTTACCTACTACTATTAATTTCGCAACTACGGAGTTAACTATTAGGGGTATAATAGTTCACTAGACTTAATATACTAATCGGGTATACACATATACAAATTAAAGAAGGAGACAAGTAAAAGACGGCTTTTCGCACGCTTTATAGGCATTTCGAATACTTTATTATACCGTTTAGGCTTATAAATATACTAGCGACTTTCTAGGCCCTCGTTAATTATATAATTCGCTAGTACCTCGATAAGATAACAGTTTATTACCTCGACGATATTCTTATCTACTTACGTACTTTAGAGGAGTATAAATAGTACGTTAAGGATATTTTAGACGTACTATACGGAGCCGGATTATCGGTTAATAAAGATAAAAGCGAGTTCTATATATAAAAAACGGTTTACCTAGGGTATTTTATTTCGCTAAGAGAAGTGTAAATAGAACTAAGGAAAATTACGGTAATTAAAAACTAACCGAAACTACAAATAAAAACGGCCGAATAGCTAAAAACAAAGGTTCGAGAGTTTCTAGGATTTACGAACTTTTATCGGATATTTATATAGAACTACGGCGCTATAGCGAAACTATTAAACGACCTTACTAAGAAAAACGCCGAATTTAAGTAAGAAAAGGAGTAAAAAAAGGCTTTTTAAATTATTAAGAACGCTATTACAACGGACCCAGTACTTAAACTCCCTAACCTAAAACGACCTTTTAAGGTCGAAACAGATACCTCCGACTACACTATCGGAGGGCAGTTAGGATAACGAGACGAAAATAAAAAATTACATTTAGTAGTATTCTTTTCGAAAAAATTAAAGGGGCTACGTAAAAATTACCCCATCTACAATAAAGAGCTACTTACTATTATCGAAGCCTTCGAGGAGTAAAGACTATACCTCAGCGGTACTAATTACAAGGTCTAAGTCTATACGGATTATAAGAATTTAAAGTATTTCACTATTACCAAGGTCCTTAACGCTAGGCAAAGCAGGTAGTCAGAATTCTTATTAGAATTCAATTTCTAGATCTATTATAAGAAAGGGTTTAAAAATATAAGAGCAGACGCTCTAAGTAGAAGGGCGGACTACTACGAAGAGAAGGTAGGAAAGGAGTTACTACCTTTATTATAAGAAATAACAGAAGGCACATTTAAACACCTGCTTTAACAGTGGGCCGAGTATTGCGCAGTATACCGAGAAAAATCTATTACCCACAAGTATTAAGGCCATATCGACGGTAACAATTAAAAGTAATGGGTATAATTGGAATTATTGGGGATTCAGAAGGACGATCGTTACCGGCTCTGGTATAATAACAGGGCTTACGTCGACCTAGGCCTACGGAAGACCCTGATTCAGGAGATCCACGAGTCGAAGCTCGGGGGATATATAGGAGTGGCTAAAACGATAGAAAAGATTAAATAATACTTTAATTAACTAGGATTAAAAAAAGATATAAAAGAAACGTTATAGGAGTATAACCTTTATAGGAGAACGAGAGTAGAGAGATATAAACCGTACGGGTTCTTAGAACTATTACCGGTAATAGAATAACTATAAAGCTCGGTATTAATAGACTTTATTACTAAACTACTAAAATCCAAGGATATAACTACGGGCATCAAGTACAATAGTATCTTAACGGTAGTCGACAGGCTTACTAAGTGGGTATACTTCTTACTATATAAGGAGACTTAAATAGCGGAATAATTAACAGATATAGTATTTCGGAACGTTATAGCGATATATATATAGCTAAAGGAATTTATTACGGATTATAATACTAAATTTATATCGAAGTTTTAAAAGGCTTTAATAGAATAAATAAAAATAAAAAGCAAAGCCTTATTTATATATTACCTATAGACGGACGGCTAAACGGAAAGACTTAATTAGATTATTAAATAATACTTTCGAAACTATATTAATTTCGAGTAGGATAATTGGGTTAAACTCTTATTAGCGGTATAGTTCGCGTATAATACGGTACCTACAGAGATAACGAAGGTTATATTATTTTTCGCGAACTATAGTTTTAAGGTAGATCTACGGTAAGGACCAGAGGCAAAGGTGCCTAGGGCAGCAGTAAAGGCAGGAAAATTACATATACTATACGCTAAACTTAAGGAAGAACTTAAGTTCGTTCGAGAACGTATACGCAAGTACTATAATATTAAACGGCTCGAAGAACTTCGCTTAAAGAAAGGGAATAAAGTGTTTTTATTAATACGTAACCTACGCATAAAGAGACTAAGTAAGAAATTAGACTATAGGTAAATAGGATTATTTAAGGTTAAAAAGAAGATATCGGAAACGGCGTACGAGCTGAAGCTACCTAGTACAATACGCCTACAGTTACACACCTTTTATATCTTACTTCTAGAACCTATATTACTAATAAGTAAAACCAATACTCTAAAGGTAGTAGAAGACGAAGAAAAAGAATATAATATAGAAGAAGTATTGGATTTACGGATTAATTAAGGGTAATTAAAATACTTAGTTAGCTAGTTAGATTACTTAACTATAGATAATTCGTAGGAACCGGTAGGGAATTTAAACTACTCCGATAAATTAAAAGAATTCCACCGGTAATACCCAGACCGACCTAAATAAAAAGAGCGCACCCTAAAGTCAGGAAAGATATTCCTAAACCTGGAGTACGGACAATTTCGACGGAAATCGAACCCGCACCTCCGACGCAGTAATCGACGTACTACACGCTATACCACAAGGTTAACAGGGACCCAAGAACCTATCTATAACTAGTACCACAAACCTTAATTACCTAGAAAGGTTAAAAGGATTCTATCGGAGGAACCTTAGGAGGCTAAAGAAAGTAAGCCCGGTAATAGATTAAGACCCGAGTCACTTACGGAATCGACGAACCCGCCGGAGAAGTCTTGGCCCAGCCAGTCTAACGGTATAAAGGCCTAGTTAAAGGAGGGGTTTAACGGAGGTAGGGAAGCAACTTTACTAGCGGCTTTTTAGTGCTTTAGCTCTTCTAATTCCTCTACGGTATTAAAACCCCGGGATATAACCCGTAATATCTTCTCGTACTATATTTTCTTCTATTTACGCAAACGCCGAACCTTTTCATTCGCAACTTCGGCCTTTTCCTAAATATAACGGATATTTACAGCGGTAACCTCCACTTACTCTTTAGTAAATTCGAGCTCCGCCTCTATAGTATCGTATTAAAAGATAATATAGAATAATTAACGAGGAGTTACTCTAAAAACGTCGCAAAGTAAGAGAGCTCGACGGATATACTTAAGGCAACGGAAGGACTCGGAGGGCGATACGATATAGGGAAGATTACAAGTAAAACAAGTAGAATAAGGGGTTAATATGGCGAAAGGACGACGCAGTATTTTCGTTGCGAGATCGATACGAATTAACGTTATCGAACGCTTAAGTTTACTTACGCGGTTAGACATTATAGTAGTAAAAAGATAAAGAGGAGGACTTACATTAAGAAAGGATAGTTATTAGTAAAAGGTTTTAAATAAGGTCGCCGAGACGTCGACCTAGGAGGGGGAGTATCGTATTACGAATATAATGTGGATATCCGAGGAGAATAACTAATAGGAAAGAGAAGGCACGGTAGTTAATTAAAGGAAAGGAGGATAAACTAATAGAAAGAGGATTATCTAGGATACGAGGAATTATAAATAATTCCTAGGAATCATTATAATCCTCGGGAGTTAACCATAATTCTCGAAGGATAGAATAATCCGGGTCTTGGCAATAGGTCTATATATACGGAGGAACTAGATAACTTGTAGATAGTTCCGCAGTATACAATCACAGCTTATATTCACGGGATCTTATATTTACATTAAGACATCTTATTATACACTATTTAGCTACACCGAACCAATTGTCAGAAGTTACCTTCAACCGAGTATCCCTTTCAGAGGTTCTGTACAGGGGTTCGTCACAATTCGCGATTACCAAGCTAGGCCTATTTAGCCTTACTACGGCCATTAGAAGTTATAATTACTATACCCGCGAAGATAATACCCATTATAAACTTAGTTTCGTCGAAGTTATAGATATTATTATCTATAATACCGTACTTAGCCTTAGTATTCTATACAAGGGTAAACCACTCGCTAATAACCTTTAGATCCTCGCATTTAGCCCTCTAGTAGTTATATTTACGCGTAAAACGCGTCCGAAGTTCTAGCTAGCGTTTAACGAAGTTATAAGCCCATTGTACGCCAATAGGAGGCGCGTCGCGTTCGTATAACAATCGGTTAACCATATCTTCCACGTAACAAAGCCGAGGATAAAATGTACGCGTATAGAGCTCAATTATATATTAAATAATCGTTTACTCCTCTAGATCAATAAACTTACGTAAGTTAGCTGGAATATCGCATCGTACAGGCCGGCCGGCGCGTCGGTAGAAGAGAGTTATATAGTCAACGTTATAGATCTTAGCTGTAGCTCGTAAGCTTAGCTTTTTATTATTTTGAAGAGCCTGGAGAGCCAGATTTAATTGTACTTTATTTAACGGTAATACTATATTAGATTGTGGAGGAAATAAGTGTTGAAGGCGGAGGTGGTACGACGCGTGGAAAGTGTTGCGCTCGCTTATCTGTTGCGCTCGCTTATCACGTACGTTAAATAATAATTAATAATAGTATAATATATCGAATTTTAAATAATTAAAAATTATATATAATAAAAGCTATAATATAGGGTTTAAAATAGTAGTTTAATTATAATAATAATCTTTAATAGTTTCGAAGTTTATAATAAAGAAAAGAAGAAGAAGACTTAGAATAATATAGTAATTTTAAATATATATTTATCCCCCGTTAAGTAGTCTGTACCTTCTTTGCCTTAGGCTACTGCTAAGTCTTTTAATTTACTACTGGGCTAATAGGATTCCTTTAGTACCCTCCATGCCTCTAATTAACTGCTTTACTTCCAATGGTTGGCTTACAACGTGTAGGTTGGTGGTTGTTGGGCCGTGATGTGGCCGGTTGGTTGTTGGCCGTGTGACACGTCTCGACGATTTTCCTTCCCAAGGGCTCAAGCTGGTGCTTGAAATGGGGGGGATGATGGGGACGGAAATGGAGTGAAGTGACGGAAGATTCTGCTCTTTTAATATCATTGTAATTAGGTACATAAGGCAAGGCAATTTGTGATGAGAGCAATTCAAGGCGGCAGTGCAGTCGTGCCTTCCTTCAAAAGTTAAGACATACCCATCCCGTCATACTGGACCAGGCAGTCGCCGATGGCTCGTGACGCAACCAGAGTCGGGTGAATACCTCAGCAAGTGGCACCTCCCTCACCATGTCTTGAACCACGTCACAAGCAGGCCAGAGACAGAGGCCCCCGGTGACAGAAATGGACTGATTCTCTTAGCACATTGCCAACCAACACCAGTATCCATCGAATCCTACTTTCCTATTGTTCCACCAACACCAACACCATCCGCATCCTCATCCCCATCCCCATTTACCTAAGGTACATGGGAAGAACACACCCAGCCAAGTAGAATCAACAGGTAGAACTATGGCAGCGCTGTCCCTCGTCGTTAAGGGAGAGGATCCCGACGCCGGGTTGTCGGCGGCGGAGAGAGCTGCCGTGGTATGTATCATCATCGTCTTTGAAAACAATGATTGCCTATCTACCAGGCTGCTGGTCTCCTGTATCTAACTTGTCTATCGCTGTAGGAGCGAAAGTTGGTTCGTCATCTGGATCTCACCCTTTTGCCATGGCTCTGCTTCTTGTACCTCCTTGCTTTTTTGGACCGCACCAATATCGGGAACGCCAAGATCGACAACATGACGAAGCAGGTGGTCATGTCCAACATGGGGTACAGTGCCACACTCATGATCTTCTTTGTGGCCTACGCATCGTTCGAGGCCGTTGCCAACGTCTTACTGAAGCGAATGCGTCCTTCGATATTTTTGCCTCTCATCATGTAAGCAGGTTTGCTCTCATAGCGATATCTATCAGTCTTCTAACTGTGTATGTAGGATTGGCTGGGGCACGTGCATGACCGCCATGGGATTTGTACAGAACTGGAGCGGGCTCATGGCAGCACGGTTTTTTCTGGGCGTTTTCGAGTCCGGACTTTATCCCGGTGTCAACTATTTCATCTCCTGTTGGTACCGGCGAGATGAATTCGCCTTGCGTGCTGTAGGTTTTCTTTCCTCCAAACAACCGCTACAAACGCACCAAAGCTGACCAACTGCTGTGATTCAGGCTCTGTTCTTCTCATTCGCCGCACTCGCCGGGTCCTTCGGTGGTCTTCTTGCCGCTGCGATCTCAAAGATGGACGGTATTGGTGGCTTAGCTGGTTGGCGTTGGATCTTCATTCTCGAAGGCGCCTTTACCATCCTTGTGGCTTTTGCGTCCTTCTGGATGGTGCACGACTTCCCTGACACAGCAAAGTTCCTCTCTGAAGCCGATCGTGCGCGCGTACTCTTTAGGTTGACACAAGACAAACAGAGCTCGGCCCATCACGAGGAGTTCAAGATGCTATATGTTTGGCAGGCTCTCAAGGACAAAAAGACCTACCTCGCCATGATTGTGTTCATGGGTCCTATCATGCCTCTCTACAGCATCAGTCTCTTCCTCCCGACTATTATCTCGAATCTTTCCTTCACCGACCCTTCACAAGTCATCAAGAACCAACTTCTAAGTGTACCTCCCTATGCTGCTGCAGCTCTCGTGACGATTCTTGTCGGCGTATTCAGTGATCGATACCACAAACGTGGCATTTACAACATGGGTCTTGCCTGCATTGGTATCCTTGGATTCATCCTTCTGGCTGCCTCGTCAAATGCAATTGTACAGTACATGGGTTCCTTCTTCGGCACAATCGGCGTATATGCCAGCATTCCGCTCACCATTGCGTGGGTGGCCAACAATACAGAAGGATCCTACAAACGTGGTATTGTTCTCGGCTTGGTTATCGGATGGGGGAACCTGAATGGACTTGTGTCCTGCAACCTTTGGTTCGGTGCTCCGCGTTTCCTTATCGGCCACATAACCGTGATCGGTTATCTTGCGCTTTTCTTAGGTCTTGGAAGTTACGTGCTTCGTCGCCATTTGTCCTCCCAGAACCGCGACCGGCAACAGGGGCTGCTGAACGATCGGTTGACAGGTTTGACAGAAGAAGAGATTGGAGACTTGGGCGACGCCAACCCGGACTTCATGTATATTTTATGAAAGGTGTCAGCACGGGCCTTGGGGGACTGCAAGTATGTGCCGATTGTGGTCGAATTGGTCGATGTTTTTAGACTTCAATATGGTGGTGGCAAGGCCCTGGTCCAGAAATTTACCTCCAGTCTGTCAGTTGAATAAAACTCAGGAACATGGTCGAGACGATCTTTGCACTCAGTATCTGCACCCCTTCCCACAAGAAGACTAGCAACTTCGGCGCTCCCTGCTGAAAAGGCATAGTGTAACGGGGTCCAGCCATCTTTGTCTGTGGCATTGAGACTCACACCCTTGTTGATGAGAATCTCGGCAACGTTCTGATGGTTGCGCATGGCAGCATAATGCAGCGCCATCCGGCCAAATCCGTCTACGTTATCTAACGGTGCATTGTTCTGGATGAGCAGCTCGGTTGTTACTTCAAAACCAGACCATGCTGCGTACTCGAGGGAGGTTCGACCCGAATCCTCCTGTGCTAATGCGTCAGCACCGTGCTCAAGCATGAAATGGGCCAGTGTTTGTGACTGGTCCTCGCGGGATGCAATGATGAGCGGAGTCTGACCCCATTTGTCTCGCGCATGTAGCATCTTGGGACCTGTTTGGCATAGGGTTCTGACGGCATCCAAATGGTGGATTAAGGCTGCAATGTGAAGGGCAGTGAAGTTCTCCTCGACATTTCTTCCGTCGGGTCGAAGATAAGACGCTCTGGCATCTGGATTGGCGCCTCCCGAGGATAGGAGCCACTGGATGACCTCGCCGTGGTTTTCTATGGCCGCCATGTGAAGCGGAGTGAGGAACTTCTCGTCTTCCGCGGCGTTTGGGTTCGCTCCAGCAGCCACCAGCAGCTTAACAGCGCCGAGGTGTCCGTTGCTCGCTGCATAATGCAAGGGGGTTCGTTTCTTCTCGTCCCGATCCCCTACGTCAGCCCCAAAATCGAGCAGAAGTCGAATCACTTCCTCATGGCCATTTTTAGACGCCAAATGTATCGCTTTCTGTCCTTCCTTTGACGATGCATGTACTTTCGCTTTGCGTGTGAGCAAAATGCGAACCACCTCCACATGGCCTTGCATGGCGGCCAGGTGCAACGGCTTCAGACCCGCTGAATCTTGACATTCAGTCTCGAGGCCCATATCCACCAGTAGCTCTACCATACCATATCCTTTCTCGCAGGCTTCCAGAAGCACGCTCGTCCGACTTTTCAGGTTAAGCAGCAGGATCCGCACAACCTCGGCTCCGTTGAGATAACGTCCATTGCCTCGCTCATCGATGGCAAACGAGAGGACGCTGCGGTCTACCTCAGCCCCGTAAAAGAGGAGAAGTCGTAAGATATCCGAATGTCCATGCTTGATAGCTATTTTTATCGGTTTCTCTCCCTCGGCATTGAAGGTATTGACACCAATACCCGCAACGAGGGCATCAAGGACTTGACCGATGAGCCCTCTGGCAGTTGCAGCATGCAGCCTGAATGGCTGTCGAGGCTCTTGCGGCCTGTGCTCGTCAAGTTGTGAGACAGCTTGTGCTGCCTCAACCATCTGAGTTGCAAAATTCTCCATTGAGCTTCTCGCCTGAAGAGTTGGGACAGCAAGATGGCCTACTGAATCTGAGAATGCTCTGATGAGCCGAGTGAAAATCATGCAAGCATCCGATAGTCGGTCTTCGAACCGGAGCTTCTCTGCTCGAGCTTGGTAGAGAATGATGAGCCTCGTATATGTATTGTCGTTGGCAGGCATCTTATCAAGATCTTAAAGTTTTGTCACTTGGACAATTTCTTCGAGTACTTCGAGCGGATCAGGAAGAAGATTTCGACTGTTGAGAATATCTACAGTAATAGTGTATAGTAAAGAACCTAATAGTTAGATTGAAGTATTAATTAATTTAGGGATATTTTAGGGGTGTACCCCCCAGATCTTAGGGGTACACCTGGCCCACTTTTATATAGGGATTTCGGTTATAACAGACATCGCTATTAACCAACAGCTACTAATACCACTACTTTAAAGCTATATTAACTATTAAAAAATTAAACCTATATTTAAATCCTATATAATTTTATATATAAATATATATTATTATATTAAAATTAATATATCGAGTTTTCTTAACGGTTTAAATTAATACTTAATTATACCCTGAAAATAATTAAATTCTATATCTAATACTTACTTATAACTAATATTAACGTTACCTATATTTTAATTAACCTATTACTTCTGAAATAACAGAAAACGACGAATTTATTATTTTCCATTATTTTCTTATATAATTAACGTTTTTTTAATTAATTAAAACCGTTATTATTTTAATCGTTAATTTAATTATATAATTACTATAAAAGATTTTAATAAATAATTAAAAATAACTTTATATAATTATTTAACTATTAATTTATTTTTTACTTTTCTTTTACTTTTTTTTTTTTATCGTTTTACTATTTTAAGTTTGTAAAATTATTAATAACTTCGCCATTTTCTTTTATTAAACCATTTAAATTTATATAGAAAGGGGTAAGTAATATTAAAGTAAGTAATTCCGAGGGGGTTCTATTAAATATAAGTTAATATAAAAAGTTTAAATCCTCCGGCTTTTTTAATAATACCGATATTACTACCTTCGAGATAACGGTCCGGGGCTCCTTTAATTCCGGGGTAATATATTTTTATTTAAAAAGATTTCGTTAGGTAGAAAATCTAAAATAAAAGGTATTACCTTTAAAAGTTTTTAACTTCTTTATTGAAAAGGTATGAGCCGTATACGGGCCTAAGGGCCCTGTAACGGTAGGCACTTACAGTGCTCTCTAGTGCAGCGGAATTGTCACACACGATACCTAAAGCTCACTGCTAGGGTACTGG
>MU864034.1:0-64786 GCA_033296885.1 Triangularia verruculosa | reverse complement strand
TCTGCTTCCGCTACGCACTGCTACAGCGCATAGTTCACTGTAGCTCCCCTGTAGGCACTGTATTACAGGCCTATAGGGCAACGCAGCAAACACTATTACACTAGTTAATATTGAATTTATTATAAATATAAATATCTTTATTATATATTATAATATTTTTTTAATTTAATTAAACCGAAGGAATTCGTTAATTTAAATTACTTTATATATTATTATTTTATTAATTTAATTAATTTTCGAAAAAAATTATAATTTTATTAATAAAAAAATATATATTTAATACTCGATAATTAAAAACTATTATAATTTATTGAAATAAAAGTTAAGTTTTTCAGTAAATAATTAATAAGTTTTTTATAGTTTATATTATACATTAAAAAAATTATTAAATTTATATAAAAAAAAAATTAATATATATTTATTAAGTAGAAAATATAAATTTAAATATTAAAGTAAAATTTTAAGATTATAAAAAAATTATTAATAAATTAATAGGTTTTATAGTATTATCGAATTTAACATATATTAAAATCTACTACGGTTTAAATCTCCGCGTCGTTTATATTAGCCTAAAGTAATAATAAAACCTAAGTTTTTTCATTTATTTTAATATAGGCTGGTATCGTTAAAAGAAAATACTAATAAATTAATTATAAATTTAAGAAATATAAAGCGCGTTAAGTATAGTTTATAGTAGATTTAGGAGTATCTTTTTTACTATATAAATTAAGTAGCGTAGAAGATTAGTTCAAATCGGCTCAGAAAAACGCTCGGACCTTTTGGCCGTTTCGAATGCAAGGCACAGTGGAGGTGGTGCCGGACAGACACGGCTTTAGCGTTCCTCACCCCGCATTACGTAGCTGCTTATCGGGCTTATCTTAGATCTTAGTGGGGTTCTCCGCATTCACCGACTCCTTGACCGACAGTTTGGGGCTGGGCCTGGCCTGCTGAGCTGCCCGTATGGCCTCGTGCTGCCCGACTGCCCGTGCCGCTAGCTGATCACCGCCTTGCGACATTCTTATTCTTTATTTAACTTTAACTTTGCCCACTTTTCCGGCGTCGCGCTCCCTCGCATCGTTCCCGTCTCCCTTTCCTACTTCCGAGCCCTCCGCGACACCACCGACACCAACAGATAGGTATCCTGGCCGAGCGAGGGCGATCGCCAAACAGCACACGAGGTCACCTTCAGTTTCTAGTAACCAAGCATCGGTCAGCATGTTTGATATATTTGCCAACTTACTCTCGTACGTCATTGCTCCCTTGGCCCGAGCATCTGAACATGTCGACCTAACCATTCCTCTTCGATCCGGCACAGTTCTATAGCATCGTTTCTGTTCCCTCTGTTCGCAAGCTACAAGGCCCTCAAGACATCCGACCCGGCCCAACTGACGCCATGGCTCATGTACTGGGTTGTCCTCGCCTGCGCACTTCTCGTTGAGTCTTGGACCGGGTGGTTTCTCTGCTGGTACGTCATCAGCTAGCTCTCTATCTCCCACTTGGGTTTCTCTTAACACAGCGCAGGCTCCCGTTCTACGCCTACCTCCGCTTCTTCTTCCTCCTCTATCTCGTCCTCCCCCAAACCCAAGGCGCGCGCTACATTTACGAAGAATACGTCCACCCCAAGCTCGAAGAAAACGAAACCGCCATCGAGGAGTTCATCGCCTCGGCCCACGACCGCCTCAAGGCGGCAGGAATTGCCTATCTCAAGCAGGCAATTGAATACCTCAAGACCCAGATCCTAGGCTTCCCCCCATCTCCCGACGCCGCAGCCGCCTCTTCTCCCCAACCCACTCAACCTCAAACGCCACAGTCCTACACCCAGTCCCTCCTCGCAAAATTCACCCTTCCCTCCGCACGTTGGGGCAGCACCGCAGGCCCAACACCCCCCTCTCACGGCGCCAGCCTCGGCTCAGACTTTTACTCCTTCCTCGCCTCCGCAGTGTCGGCCGCTTCCTCAGCCGCCGCTACTCCCTCCGCCCCAACACAGGCCCCCCAACAACAACCCGCCTCCTGGTCAAGCATCATCCCCCCGTCTGTCCGGACCGCCGGAGCCTCCGCTCGCATGTCGTTCATCCAAGCCCAGCGAGAGCGCCTCAACATGGTCATGTCTGCTCTGGACCGCGAGGAACAGGCTGCATTGCACGACAACCGTCCTTCATCCATGTCTCTGGATGGGTCTCCCCGATCACTAAGCGGGCAGAGCGTGACTAGCGGGCTGTCAAAGAGCCGGTCAGAGCAAGACTTTGAAAAGCTGGAGGCCGAGAGCGGAGATGAGGACGATCTGAGCAACACAAAGGTGCATAGGCGACAGGTGCCCGAGAGGGGCACTTCGACGGGAGGCTGGATGCCGTGGGCCTGGGGTCAGGGCCTGAATGTGGCTGAGAAGAAGGATGAGAACCAGGGGAGAAGCTCAGGGTTCGACGGGCGATAGGGCGGCGACAAACAAGGGAGCAGAGTGGTTTATCTGTGTTTCTAACAGGATTTCCATATCATTGGTTACGTTTCATGAAGGAAAGGCGTATACGGCTTTTTGGCTTTGCGGGTCTTGTTTTGTTTACAGGATAAATACATTACAGGAGGTAGATTTGAGGAGCTTCGCCGCAAGGAAAAAAAGACAGGACTCGGTCTCTCCCATCTCGAATAATTTACAAGTCCAACCTTTTGATTTGGATTTCATTTCCCTACCGATTTTATTCTCTGCCTTGTGTGGCGTGCTGATATATATCCTTCCATATATGTACATAACATGACAAGAACAACGCCACGAACCTCTCTGTCTATGTCTTTCCCTTTCCATGTTCATATCCTACACACACTCCCCGCAGATTTTTGTTTTTATATCATAGGCCCCATATCAGCCCTGGACGAGCTCGATGACGACGACATCCCCCCCTTGGACACCTTGTACGGGTACATGGGCTCGCCGTCCTTCCTCGTCCAGACCTTTCGCTTCTTCGCCGTCACGACGTGCTCGACCCAGATCTCTTGGCAGTGCTTCTTCTTGAACTCGCGGATGAACCTCGGGTCCCAGAGCTCCGAGGCGATGCCGAGGTCCTTGCAGCAGCGCATCAGGGCGTTGGACTTACAGCCTTCGCCGGCGGTGGGGATGTTGTCCTCGCCAAAGTACTGGCATTCTCCTCTTGCTTGGGCGACGAACCTGAGTTTCGCCAAGGTTAGTATTTTAAACCATCTGGGGGAGGGAGACAACATACCGACCGTGAACAACCAGGGCGTACTCCCGCGTCACTACTTTTTCTCCGACTACCAGCTCACCTCTGGGGGCGAGACCCCAGGCGCCGGGGCCAAAGGCGCGGTTGAGGATGCGCCGGTATTTGATTTCGGGGAGGTAGATGATTCCGTCCGGCTTCATCTCCACGTCTATCGGGTCGAGGGGGGCCATCAGGATGGCCGAGGTCTCGGGGGGGAAGGCGATGGTGGAGAGGCCGTGGAAGGATGAGGACCAGTCGATTCCCGAGTCGGAGGGGGGAAAGGGAGCGCTGGAGGAGGAGATGGCCGAGGTGAAGGAGGGGGAGGGGGGGCTGGCGGAGGGGTTGTGGATGGGCGGGTTGAAGGAGGGGTCGATGTCGTGGGAGTGAGGGGCTTCGGGGATGAAGGGCTCGTCGGTTGCTGGAGACGAAGCGGATGGTGTTGGCGGTAAGGGCTTGGAGGTGTTGGCGGGTTTGGCGATGGGTTTGCGGGCGTAGGGGTTTGGTCGGGGGGTGGGGGTTGTTGAGGAGGCCTGGCGAGAGGGAACGAGGGTGGATGTTGGTCGCAGGAGGGTGGTTGATGCGCGCGAGAGAGATTGGATGCCTGAGCGACAGGCTTGAAGGGCGGAGGTGCGCATTTTGGGGAGAGGGGGTCCTGGCGACGCAACGGAAGGGAATTAGAGGGAGGCGGTCGTGGTGGTGGTGGTGGTGGTGAGGAGGAGGAGGATGATGATGGGAAGTGGAAATTTTGGCCGAGTGGCAGAGAAGCTTGGGCCTTCTAGCGCCGCCGAGACAGCAGAGCAAGCAGTTGCAGGGGTTGAGGATGCTTCCATGGACTTCAATGATCGGATCGCTTATCGCTCAGTGGACTCCTGGCCATATGAATGAACTCAAGGCAGACGGAGGTAAAGAGAGAAGTTGATGTGGCTACATAGTGTTACAAGTTATGGATCGACCGTTATCAGACGTCTTTGCTGTCGGTCCGCTTATCGTTGCCCTGGAGCTTCCAGCACTGCTTGAACCTCTCCATCTACGGTGGCATTGCCGTGTAAGTTCAACCAGAAACCACTAGAACATCACAGGGCTGGCATACCTCTTCCTTACATTGCCTCCAGTCCTTCGTCTCGTAGTAGCAGTCGGTTAATTTTGCATTTTCCTCTGGGTCAAGCACATCAGCGACCAGCCAACACACAACTCTTCCTCAGATCGAAACATACCTGCGCACCCCGTGCTGAAAATGCGCTTGTCCCTGCATCAAACAATTCGTCAGTCAGGAGACGGATTCCACCAGGGGTGACAAAACGACTCACCACTCATCCGCTTCATCCTCCTCCTCGGCCGCTGCCGCCGGTCTCGGCTGCTCAACCGTCGGCTGCCGGTCATCGTCCCGTGAAGGTGCTGCGCCCATTGTATCTTCTTCGGATCGGCCGGGTTTATGTTGTGTGAAGGTCAGAAGGTGTTTCTCGGACACAACAACACGCCACTAATTACCGTTTATTTTTTTTTCCATCTTTATTTTCCCCGAAGCGCACGCTCCAAGCAGTCCCGAGCTGCTGCCGAGTCACACCAACCCCTCCCCCCTGCAGCAACAGCACTGAAGAGTCAAAATGACTTCACGAAAGCTCAACAAGCTCAACGTCTTGGTGTACACAGGTGTGCATTCCTCACATTTTCTCCATAATTCGAATCTGATTTATGAGAATTTCAATTAACACAATGCCCCCTCGTCTTCCAAAGGCACGGGGTCCACCCTTGAGTCGGTCCGGCACTGCATCTACTCTCTCCGCCGTCTGCTCTCTCCCAACTATGCCGTGATCCCCATCACAGAGGCTGCCATTCTCAAGGAGCCATGGGCGCCAACATGCGCCTTGCTCGTCTTTCCGGGTGGTGCTGATCTCGGGTACTGCCGTGCTCTCAACGGCGCCGGCAATCGCAACATTGCCCAGTACGTCCGCCGCGGGGGTGCCTATCTTGGTTTCTGCGCTGGCGGCTACTATGCCTGTCAGAGATGCGAATTTGAGGTGGGAAACCCCCCCATGGAAGTGGTCGGGAGTCGAGAGCTGGGTTTCTATTCCGGGACGTGCCGAGGCGGTGCGTTCAAGGGGTTCGAGTATCACAGCGAGCGTGGCGCACGAGCTGCCAATGTCCGTGTGGCCAAAGCTGCTTTTCCCGAGGCGGAGGAGCTTCCTGATGTGTTCAAATGTTACTACAATGGAGGCGGTGTCTTTGTCGATGCCGAAAAGCTTGCGGCTTCGTCGGACACCGTCGAGATTCTAGCCGAGTACGCCGACAACTTGGATGTGGAATCAGGGGATGCAAAGGCAGCTCTTGTATACTGCAAGGTTGGGGAGGGAGCAGCGATTCTCACTGGTCCTCATCCTGAGTGAGCTTTCCTTCCAATACTATCCTCAGGAGCATCAACGATTGACACTTGATAGATTCGACGCCGTAAATCTCGGCAAACAGTCTGAATTTCCCGAGTACGAGAAACTCATCGAGGAACTCGCCCAAGATGAATCATCTAGGACAGCGTTCCTCAAAGCCTGCCTCACGAAGCTGGGCTTAGAAGTCAGCAGAGGAACCGCCATCCCCAGTCTCTCCAAACTTCACCTCTCCTCCATCCATCACAACGAAGTGGGGGAACTGCTCCAGTCACTCGACGAGCTCATAACACGAGAAGAGGGCGAAGAGTACATCAAAGGCGAGAACGATCTCTTCCACCTCGAAAAGCCAGAGTCACGGTGGGACCTGACCTCCCTCAGCCGAGCGCTCCAGGGCGAGCTGGAAAGACCTAGGATAAGCCCCAGCCGCGGCTCACCGGACCCAACAACAAAGTACAGTCACGTTCCCAAGCGCGTCGTCTCGTATGAGACGTCCTGGCCGGCGCCCAAGGAGACACCCTACTTCAACCACGCAGTGTTCTACTCGAGTCTCGGGCAATGTCGCGAGCGGGAGCCGGGCGCGGAGGAATGGGGAAATGTGCTCATGTACGGAGAGGTGGTCACAAGCACAAACACGCTCCTCGAAAAGAACCACAACCTGCTCTCCCATCTCCCCACAGGCTTCACCCTTGCAGCCACGACCCAAGTCGCCGGCCGCGGCCGCGGGTCCAACGTCTGGGTGGCCCCCCCGGGGTCACTGATCATGTCGACGGTGATCAACCACCCGGCGCATCTCGCCTCGAACCGCCCGATAGTTTTTATTCAGTACCTCGCCGCCATCGCCATCGTCGAGGCGATCAAGAGCTACGACGTCGGCTACGAAGAGTTCCCGGTCAAGCTAAAGTGGCCCAACGACGTCTACGTCCGCGACCCCAACAGCCCCGACTCGGTCGCCTACGTCAAACTCGCCGGCATCTTGGCCAACTGCTCGTACTCGAGCGGGAACTACCAGGTGGTCCTTGGCATCGGCATCAACACCAACAACGCCCGCCCGACAACCTCTCTCGACGCCGTGATCCCCCTGATGGAGAACAAGGCCGAGCTACAGCCGTTCAGGATAGAGAGGTTGCTCGCGAGGTTGTTGACGCGGTTGGAGGTGCTGTACAATGAGTTTGTGAAGGAGGGGTTCGGTAAGGGGTTGGAGGAGAAGTACTACAAGCACTGGCTACACACGAACCAGATTGTGACGTTGGAGGCCGAGGGCGGGGTCAGGGCGAGGGTGCTGGGGATTACGAGGGACTGGGGCATGTTGAAGGCGGAGGAGGTGGTGGACAAGGGGGGGGATGGGCTGTGGAGGGGGACGGGGAAGGTGTGGGCGCTGCAGAGTGATGAGAATAGTTTTGACTTTTGGAAGGGGTTAGTGAAGAGGAAGATCTGAGGTTTGGGGGAACAGGTCGTGATCGGATACCCGAGCGGTGCACTTTTCCGCGCTCTTGATGAGACGAGGACTAGGATGTCGAGGACGGGTTGGCATGACGGCAGTGGGTGACGGCGGTCAGACGGGTTGGGCCACCACTCAGCTCTGGCCTCCTCTTCCCCGCAAACGTACCGTTGAAAGCCTGCATATGGCACACTGGGGGTAGCATTTGCGGGGAGACGTCCGCGTGTGTTCTGACGGGACACCAGCCTGACATCTCTTCCTCTGCCGTTTGCTGTGCCGAAGGACGAAGGGATCTTCCTACACCGGATGAACTTATTCGATGGAGTGGGGTGGGCGAAGCACAAAAAAAGGTGACACTTCCTTTCTTTTTTTTTTCCCGTCTTTTTTTCGGTTACGCTAAAAGACTAGACTCTGTCTCTTTTCCAGTTAGTATTGGATAGACACAACCAAATAGACAGAACCGCTCTTCCTGAGCATTTTCTTCTCTTTTTTTGCACAGAGAGTGGACGGACGAGGAAATCGGCCCGTCGCCGCCTTTCCCGCCCCGTGAGAGCAACTTTAATATCGACAGCTCATACCAGCCCGTGGCGGCAGATAAACACATGATGCAGCCGCGCACGGCATCAATCTCGAGAATTGTCCTTGCACATTGACCAGCAACAGGGAGAGAAGAGAGCGGACGGGATCTACGGCAGCACCCCGCAAACTTGTGGTTGCATATGCAGGTTAATTCTGCCGCTCATGACTGCCGAGTGCAGCCAGCCCAGCCAATGGGCGGGTGTTTTGGACTTGCGGTTCAAAACGGAGAGGGTGCATGCTGCCGTTGGTGTTGCGCATGGCATATATCTTTTTGATTTCAGCGAACGACGGAAAACTTGGACTCGGACTGCAAGGTGTCCGTGTTGGGTGGGTGTAGTGCTGTATGATGTCTTGTATATGTATGCGAGGGAGGAAAGGAGAGAGGACAACGATGGTCGGGTGCAGATCCAGGGAGGCGGAAAGATTGGTAGGTATATGACAACCCCCGTTGCCCTCGAGTTGATTGTTGTTTGGTTGCTATTTGTTCTTTTGTGCGATCAAAGGGATGCGACATTTTGTCAACAACAAGAAAGGAGGTTAAATAAGGGGGCCTCCACGACAAGCACCAAGATATGGAATAAAAGCGACTGATGCAAGTGAGCGAGTACAATACATGAGATAATCGCGCCGATCATGGCCTCCCAGATAGGCATGACCGAACCAGGCCACACCAAGTTCAACCTCACCTTCCCCTTGGTTGTCCAGCCCTCCGACTCAAACATAACGCCCCCTTCTACAACCGAAAGCACTCCCACCGCCGCCGCCACCGGCCCAGCTCCGAGTAGCATCATTCCTGGCATTCTCTTCGGCATCCTCACCCCGCACATCGTCTGCACCCTCTTCCTACTCTCCCGCCTCTTCTCCCGATTGGTCGTCCTGAAGAAATGGTTCTGGTGGGAAGACTCCCTGATTCTGGCCTCGTTCCTCTTCTCAACCGCCGTCTGTACCGTCTACGGCATCGCAGCAAAGGGGTACTACCGTTCCGGGAGCCATCACAGCGACAGCAGTTACACCCTCCGCACCTACCTCGCCTTGATCTTCTACCAGCTCTCGCTTTGCCTCACCAAGCTGTCCATCGTGGCGTTTTACCTCCGCATCTTCTCGGGCTGCTACACCACCCGCCGCCTCCGCCTCCTCTGCGTTCTCACCGTGGGATTCATCCTCTGCTACGGTATTCCGCTACTGTTTGTCAGCATCTTTCAGTGCCATCCTCTGCCGGGGCTGTTTTTCGGTCATCCTGTCGGCCAAGGCGGGACGGTCCCGTACTGCTTCGACTTCAAGCCGTTGCTCGTCGCCTCGACGAGCTTACACACGGCGACGGATGCGTGGCTGATCGTGCTGATCATTCCCGTGGTGGTGAGGCTGCCCAGGTCGCAGATCCCACCGCGGCAAAAGACCATGCTGGGGGTTGTGTTGAGCCTGGGGGTGTTTGTGATAGCAGCGAGCTTGACGAGGCTGCAGCTGAGCCTACGGACCGAGGGGTACATCCACGGCCATCGTCACGTCGACGGCGGCAGCAGCGACGACGAGGACGAAGGGGTCGAGGTGGCGAATACGTTGGCCTTCTTTTGCATGACGGTGCTGGAGCTGGACGTGGCGGTTATTTGTGCTTGCGCGCCGACGCTGAGGCCGTTGTTGAGGAGGTTGTGGCCGAGGATACTAGGAGATAATCATAACCAGCAGAGAGGAAGAGAGGGGGCCAGTGTTACAAGTGATGATGATGAGAGCCTGGATTTGAGATCGGTCAGGGTTGTTCAGGGGAAGGGGACGGAGAGCAAGAGCGGGAGCGTGACGGATTTGTACTTTGCTGGAAGCGGGGTGGTGCAGCAGCCGCCTGCGCTGTTGATCTCCAGCCATCGTACCCCGCACACGACGACTTTGAGTTTGAGGAGTTTTATGAGCGGTCTTGCTCCGCCGAAATCAAGAGGGAAAGGGGCTGAAGGGGCCGAGCAAAGGGGACTGCTCAGGGAGGACTTCACCACACATAGCATGATGGGGGAAGGGACACCAAACAGGACGGGTTCGGTGGGCTTTGAGGGGTATTATGATCAGTATGTTGGGTATGATCCTGCTTACCAGCCAGGTTGGGAACAGACGCCAGAAAAGAAGAAGAAGAACAGGAGGAATAGTGCGAGATGTTATAGCGGGAGGTGGCTGGACAGCCAGGAGAGCTTTGTTCTGGGCTTGAACGATCCCAACAGCCCGAGTCGGCTGACACCCGTGGACCGCGGGGTGTCAGGGGGTGACAAGGTCTGATGCTCTTCAAGCTATAATTACTGAGACTCCTTCACCTTCTTCATACAGTCACAGTTTGTGGGTCGTTCCCTTCCCCAATAATCTACGTATGCGGGGGATGCAGTACGACCCCGAGCTGTCAAACTCATAGGGCAGCCAATAAATGATGATTGGGACCTTCCAAGGGAAATCACCGCGTATCGTCGCCAGCAAGTGTTGTTTGATTACCTACGCTGCCTGTGGTGCATATGCTTGATATCACGTGAAGTTGGCAGACCAAAATCAAGACATGAAGCCGAGGCATCTCCGCTGGCTGAAGCTGAATAATAAAACTCAGAGTAATCTTATGAGTCATTTGCTGCTTTTTTGATTCTACGGACAGCTGGAAGGATTGTGAAGTCTGTTCGGTCAGAGGGGAGGTTAGGCAATATGTTGAGAGGGTGCCTTTTGCCTCGGGCCGACTAGTCGAGGCCAATACCCTGCGACCCAACGTGCCAACTTCACAGCTGTCTTCATGTGTGAAGCTAGTATAGGGAGCTGTGGATACCTGTATGCGGCAATATGCGGTATGGACTTTGCGAGAGCGGTGTATTGGCCATTTAGACGTGCGTTTCGTATCACAACGAAGATGGTCGTTGAGATGGAAACTTTTGCAGATCCAGAAGTGCCAGGCCGGCGTCGGACTGCCCGGCGCAGCGTGGCCATGTCAGAGCCGACCAGTGAAAATGTCGAGATTGGAGATGCCCAGAGGAGGCTAACGGGGACGAACACTTATCCAGCAGCGAAATAGTCAGCGCAGGGGGTGGGGGAGGGGCCTCGATGCTGACGCATCCTTGACTATCGTCGGCAGTCCCTTTTGCTCCACGCTGGGACCCATCGAGAGTGGGCTTCCAAGCTTGGGGTAATTGGAGTCAAGTGGAGACAGCCTGAACCCCGCGGGGGTTCGCTCCACCTCCTCCGCATTTCGAAGGCCTTGATCCCTAACGTCTCTGGGGAATCTAGCGCGCCCGGCTGGTGGATGGCAGGGAAGGCCTGGCCACAGTTGGGCGCCAACCTCAGCTTCAGAAGCATGCTAGACACAAAACAGCAACACCACCGGCTAGTGTGCATCCTTCGGATTCCTTCCCCAGATCCAGAAACACCAGTGGAGCTGGCCATCCACGGCAATGGCCACCCAACCCCAGCTCTGCCTCCCAGGTCCGGATCTGGTCCCCCGCACTCACCACCGCCGCGCAACCTCCTCACAACCACTCACAGCGGCAGGACGGCCAGTTGGAGGAGTTGGAGATTGCCGACTTTCATTGCCGTTCACATAAAGTTTGCGTGCGGCTCCCACCGGATCGTCTTGGAAGCCGTCGACGCTACCTTGGGTGCTTGGCCCACGCGCCTTAGGGCCATTTGTTCCCCATGGGGGCACTCCTGGATCTTTTGACATCTCCACTGCTCCAGATGTCGGATACGGGACCATCCACCACAGAGTGGAAATCGTCGAAATCCACATGGCAAAAACGTCATGCACTCTTCCCTGAAACCAAGACATCCAGTTCAGATAAAGAGCAGCTGCTCGTCCCCTCCCCCTTTCTTCCTTCCACCAGGATTCTCTTCCCTCATCCCCTCTCGCCCACCTTCCCGGACCTGACTCGATCGCCCTCATCCCAAACACAGCAGCAACATGGCTGAGAAGAGAGCATCCTCGCCCGAGGCCCCTTCGTCTTCGGACGAGAAGGCCGTCACCCACCACACCGAGAGTCATGCCGCTACCTTGGACCAGTACGTCTGCCTCATGAGCAACTGCAGAACAGCATGGTGCTAATCCGTCGTGACAGATATGGCAACGCCGTGATCCACATCGACCCCGAGGCTGAGCGCAAGCTCCGGTGGAAGCTCGATCTCATGATTGTCCCTACTGTTGCCTTGCTCTACCTGTTCTGCTTCATTGACAGAGCAAACATTGGCAACGCCAGGATTGCTGGTCTGGAGGCGGACCTCGGCCTCACCGGTTACGACTACAATGGCCTCCTCTCTGTGTTCTACATCTCGTACATCGTCTTCGAGATTCCCTCCAACATCGGCTGCAAGTATTTCGGACCCGGCTGGTTCATCCCCACCATTTCTCTCGGCTTTGGCGGTCTCTCCATCGCCATGGCTTTCGTCAACAACTTTTCCCAGGCCGCTGCCGTGCGCTTCCTCCTCGGCGCCTTTGAGGCGGGCATGCTTCCCGGCATCGCCTATTACCTTTCGCGTTGGTACCGCCGTTCCGAGCTCACCTTCCGTCTCGGTCTCTACATTGTCATGGCCCCCATGGCCGGCGCCTTTGGTGGTCTCCTTGCGTCCGGTATCCTCCAGCTCGACAACTTCGCCGGCCTGAAGACGTGGCGCATGATCTTCGCCATTGAAGGCATCATCACCTGCATCCTCGCCGTGATTTCCTACGCCACCCTCACCGACCGCCCCGAGACGGCTCGCTGGCTCTCTCCTGCCGAGAAGGAGCTTGCTATCCTCCGCATCAAGTCTGAGCGCGTCGGCACCACCGAGGTCCTCGACAAGATGGACGTCAAGAAGCTCATGCGCGGTATCCTCAACCCCATGACTCTGAGCACCTCGTTCATCTTCCTCCTCAACAACATCAGCGTTCAGGGCGTCTCCTTCTTCGCCCCCACCATCGTCCGCTCCATCTACCCTGGCAAGACCACCGTCATGACGCAGCTCTTGACTGTGCCCCCCTATGTCGTTGGCGGCTTCTTCACTCTTCTGCTCCCGGCCATCAGCTGGAAGCTCGACCGCCGCCAGATCATCATCATGTCCTGCACGCCCCTCGTCATTCTTGGCTTCATCATCTTCCTCGCGACCGACAACACGGAGGCTCGCTACGGTGCCATTTTCCTCTTGTCGTCCTCCATCTTTGCTCTTGGTCCCATGACCAACTCGCAGGTCAGTGCCAACGTCGTCTCGGATACGGCCCGCAGCAGCGCCATTGGCATGAACGTCATGTGCGGAAACGTTGGCGGGCTGATCAGCACTTGGTCTTTCTTGCCCACGGATGGACCCAACTACCCCATCGGCAACGGTTTGAACCTGGCGTCTGTCGCGACCATCCTGATTGTGGCCACGACGATGCTCTTCTGGATGAACAAGGACAACAAGAGGAGGGAGAACCTGAGTGTGGAGGAGGAGTTGGCGGGCATGAGCACGGAGGAGGTGCAGGAGCTGGACTGGAAGCATCCTGCTTTCCGGTGGAAGCCTTGAGAGGTTTCTGGACCGAAGAAATTATGTTGCTTGTTACGACTCTTACTTGGAAGGTATTTTTGGCATTTTGGTTTTAATATTTGTAGCTGTAGATATGTAGATGATATACCCCTCTGCTCTGAGAGTGCGTCTGGGAATGGTTTAGCGATGCAATTTGAAGTTATTTGAACATCTCCTCTTGGCTCTCTTGTGTATCCTCCCGTCATGCAATACAACGCTGGGATGTGCCCTCCAACGGCCTGGAAATAGGTGCCGCCATACCCGTCTGCGCCGCCAATGCTCCTGATGGCACAGTGGTACCGTCTTACCAGAGTCCTGGGAGGGAGGACAAGCAAACACCGGCGGCAGCGACAGGAGGACAAACACTGGGGGCTGTCAACTCCCATCTTCCTTCATGTTGGTCCAATTGATGGTTTTTGTCCGCTATTCTTTACCCATTGCGTCTATCGTGATGCTTGCACAGGCTTCGTCGTGGTGAAAATATTCATCTAATCGATACCTGGTATCGACCAGGCAGTCCAGTGCCCCCCTCCTTCCCGCCGCGCCCCGCACCGGCTGGAGGCCAGTCCGCAAGCAGCGGAACAGAGTAGCGAATAAAATGCTCCTCGACCGACGAATGCGCCGGCTCCTCCTCGTCGCTCTCGCCCTTGCCTTCTCCTTCCTCTTGCTGAAACCATCCGCGCGACGTTTCTTTTACCGACCCATCCCCGACGATCATAATCACCCCCCCCCACCACCATCGAAACGCCCTCCAGCCTCCTCCTCCTCCTCCTCCTCCTCATCCTCCTCCAAGCTTCCAGAATCACCACCGCAACCCCCCGTCTATCAAGACGACCACCCCATCGTCCGCTTCCACCCCTCCTCCTTCGACTGGTGGTCCTCGGCAAAACAGCACCACCCGGTCCCCAGCCTCAAACACAAACTCCCCCCACCACCCAACTCCCACTCGTCGGTCCCGACAAAACCCCTCCACCCCGTCCAGTTCTTCTTTCCGCCCGGTTACAAACCCAACAACCTCACCCGCCACCGCCGAAACGCCGTAAAACAAGCCTTTGTCAAGTCCTGGACCGCCTACAAACGCCACGCCTGGCTCTCAGACGAGCTCGCTCCCGTGTCGGGCCATGGGAAAACCACGTTTGGGGGTTGGTCCGCCACCCTGATCGACGCGCTCGACACCCTCTGGATCATGGACCTCAAGTCAGAGTTTTACCTCGCCGCCTCGGCCGCCTGCAGGATCGACTTCTCCTCCGGCACCGCCAAAGACACGACGTCGTCGGTCAATCTGTTCGAGACGACCATCCGCCACCTCGGCGGGCTGATAGCCGCCTACGACCTATCGGGGGAGTTTGCTCTGCTGGAGAAGGCGGCTGAGCTGGGGGGCATGCTGTACACGGCGTTTGACACGCCGAACCGGCTCCCGCCGTTTTGGCTTGACTTTCAAAAGGCGAAGAAAGGGGGGTTGAGGGCGGGGGTGGAGGAGCCGAGTGCGATGGCGGGGAGTTTGACGTTGGAGTTTACTAGGTTGGCGCAGTTGACGGGGGAGCAGAGGCTTTATGATGCTGTGGGGAGGGTGGTGGATTTTTTTGAGGAGACGCAAAACGGGACGAGGCTGAGGGGGATGTGGCCGAGGAGGGTGAATTACCAGGATGGAGGGGCGGATGAGGATGGGGTGTTTAGTGTGGGGGGGTTGGCGGATAGTCTTTATGAGTATTTGTCGAAGATGGCGGCGTTGCTGGGGAGGGGGAGGCCGGAGAGGTTTGAGAGGATGTGGAAGGGGGCGATGGGGGTTGTGGAGGAGTATTTGTTGTTTAGGCCGATGCTGGAGGAGGATGAGGTGAATGAGGTTGGGGAGCAGAAGGATGTCTTGTTTGCGGGGGAGGCGAGGGTACATGAGGGGGGTAAGGTTGAGAGGGTGCCTGAGGGGCAGCATTTGGGGTGTTTTGCGGGGGGGATGTTTGGGCTGGGTGGGAGGTTGTTTGGGGACGAGGAGTATGTCAAGGTTGGGGAGAAGTTGGCGAGGGGCTGTGCGTGGGCATATGGGGCTTTTCCCACCGGTGTGATGCCCGAGATCTTTGAGTTGATCCCTTGCGAAGGTGATTGGAGGGATGGGCCGTGTAAGTTTGACGAAGACAAGTGGCGGAAGGAAGGAAACAAGAAGCTGAAGAAACCGTTCAAGTCGGTGAGGGATGCAAAGTATCTACTCAGACCAGAGGCGATCGAGAGCTTATTTATCATGTTCAGGATCACGGGGAAAAAGGAGCTGCAGGATCTGGCGTGGGATATGTTTCAGAGCGTGGTTAAGTCCACCGAGACAGAGCTGGCGTTTTCTGCCATCAGCGATGTCGCTGTCCAAGGGCCAACGAAGAAATTGGATTCGATGGAGGTATGCAAGCAACCCTCCCACCCCGACAGTCTTTCCCTCTGATTTGCTGACAGGCCATGACAACATCTAGAGCTTCTGGCTAGCTGAAACACTCAAATACTTCTACCTCATCTTCTCCCCACCCGACCTCATCTCCCTCGACGAATGGGTCCTAAACACAGAAGCTCATCCGTTTCGCCGAGACAGCAGTGGGTTCATCACTCGAGGAGACTTCCCTGAGGCGCCGCCTCCCCGTCCAAAGCCATGGAAGAAGAAGAAGCCAGTAGTACCATGATGGATATGATACGGCCGTTTTCAACAGAAAATTAGTACGACTTTGAGAGCCGGAGGGCCTCCACGGGCAGGACCCGTTGGTATGGATACGCTGAGATGTATTTGCTGCGGCTCCGGACAGGTTTAGTTTGGTTGCTTCACTGGCTTGGACATGACCGGATGGATTTTCGACGTCTTTTCCAGGTGCTGGTAGTGTTGGAGCTTTACCCGAGACCTACTAGATCCAACTGTGACAGACATGTTGAATGTAAATGATCCGGGGAAACAGCGGGTCGGCCGGAATCATGCACAGAGGGTGTCATAAATGGAGTTTCCTTGGCTTTTCGTTCGCGCAGGCGTTTTAGGTAGGTGAGGGGACCTTGGGTTCGGTCAAGGCCGGAATCCCCGTGGTTTCGCAGTTTTATTTTGGTCACTCGATAACCCGGATTACCGACTAGGGATATATGATATTAATGTATAGCGGGAGAATGAAGTAGGAAAGACAGCTAGAGATGTAGAGAAGAAGAGGATGTGGTACGGTGACCGTAGACAATATCAGCACGCGCTGTGCACTGTTTTGGGTTTACGAGTGCTTTATACCGAGGATAGAGTGGTGAGAGGCCACTTCAGTTTGGCGATGTTGAATGTGAGTGATAGTGAAAAGGGGTAATGATGTAATGGTGTAATAAAGAAAAGGGGTAATGATGTAATGGTGTAATAATGAAAATGGGTAATGTGAAAAGGGGTAATGGTAGCTCCTACACCGCAAGGGTCAGCTCTGCGGTGTGCCTTTTGAGCTGTAAATGCGGTTTACCTTATGAAAGTGTTTTCTTCGCAACAAATATCTCTCGTATCTAGACGGGAGCAAGGGCGGACACAAGGCTTGAAATGATGTACCATAGTGGGAATTTGGGCTCTCAAATAAAGTCTGCAGGGCCAAATAGAGTCCGCAGATCCAACAGAGTCTACTGATGCTCTCAGCCAACCACGGCGTCTCGAGAGCGAAGCACGGTACGGGAGGTTACCTACTTCATTTGAACTGTCCAGCGGAGACCGGAACCGACCTCTTCCAATGGGCCAGATCAGGTCGGGATACAAGGGAACTGTGAGACCCCAACCCCTAGTACATTCTTCGTATTGGACACTGGTCATTTTGCAGGATACAGACAAACGGGCCAGATAGGAGATGGTGTCTTTTGACAATGCGCTCGCATTTGATAGCTCCCTACCTACCTAGACAACCACAGTAGATACCTTGGTTTTCTTATTCCACTTCGATCATACCTATTCCTAAGCACACCCACATCATAATTAACTCTTGCACTCTATACGTACCCAGAAAATCCACTTTCCTTTTGCCAGCATAGACTCATCACAGTCGTTACCCCGGACCAGCAGGTTTATCCATCAGCCATTTACCCATGTCTTCTTGGTCTTGCTGATATCCAGCGGTCCTACCATTTCGGTTTATTAGAACAACAGCATCTATCCTCGTCACCAAGCCTTCCCTTTCCCAAGCCCAAAACTCCCTTTCTTCCCCAGCGTCCCGCTCCCCCCTTGCCCTCCCCCTTTGCCACTCTTCCCCGAGTTTGGACTACTATCCTTACTCCCCCCTCCATTATTATCACTCTCACTTTTATCAGCCCTATGTCCACTATCCTCCGTCCCCCTCGTCACCGGCCTCTTCAACACCGGCACAGGCGGAACCGTCCCCTCCCGACTACTCCCGCTATCCCCATCAGTAGTCGTATCCCTCCCTCCCAACAGCCCCGTCCTGAAACCCCTTATCTCCGCTTCTCGTTCATGTTCCATCTCCTGTCGTTCCTTTTGCAACCTCAACGGCGCCGGCGGTGGCGGTGGCGTCAAAAGCGTCCCCAAGCCCGGGTAGCTTTCCCCTCGTGTTGTGCTGTTGTAACCGTAGCCACCGTACCCTGAAGTGGCGCTACTCAGCAGACTGCCACCACCGCCACCCTCCCTTCTTACTATGTTATCATCATCAGCGTCACCCCCTCCCAAACTCCCCCTCTCCGAAGCAATGCTCCATTCCTTTTGCTGGTCCTCCACCTTTTCGTAGTCGAGTGGTGCGGTGCCGGGAAGAGAAAGCGCAGGGGAGTCTTCCATGAAAATCGAGTACCCTCTCCTCTGCTGTTGTTGTCCTTCAATTCCCAAAAAATTGGAGGAAAACCTATTATCATTGTTATTGTTATTATTCGGTGGCGGCATGGGCCAGACAACCCCCACCCCGCTCGACTGCGTCCTTCTTTTTGGCGCGGGTCGGATGACGATCCGGACTTCGCCTTCGCCGGTCAGACCGGAGTAGTTGGACGAAGAAGAAGGGCCGGTCGGGACGATGGGTGCTGGTGCTGCGCCTACTCCTTTGCTATCACCGTTGTGTCTGCCGTCGCCACTGGAGACAACAGCCGCGGCCGTCATGAGTGGAGGGGGAGAAGGAGAGAGTCGTTGCCGCAGTTGGGCTTGTTTTTGGCGGCGGCGAATGACTAGTTTGCGGAGGAGGAACGCTAGTGCTATGAAGAGGAGGAGAGACAGGACTATCCCGAGAACCAAAGCGGCGATTTGGGCTGCGGTGAGGGTTGGCTGCGGTGACGGAAATGGGATGGGGATGGGGCTTGGGGTGATCGTGGGGGTGGGCGAGGTGGACATGGTTTCCATCATTGTGCCTTCGGGAATGGAGAGGGTGGTTACTGATTCTGTGGATGATGGGGCTGGAGGAAGGGTGGTGGTGGTGGTGGTGGTGGTGGTGGTGGTGGTGACATCAGTAGGAAATAGTGGATCAGTTATCCCTGTTGGCATAGATGCAGAGTCGGCGGGCACTGGTCCTGTTGATGCTGGTAAATCTGGTGCTGAGGTTGAGGCTGGAGTTGATGACTCTGTGATCGAGGATGACGTCGCCTCGGGGCTGGAAGGATTAGTCGGTACTGCAACTCCTGGTACGGTGTTTATGCTCGAACTAGAAGAAGCTCGAAAAACAGTTGTTGTAACAAACACGGTAGTGGCAGCATTGGGAGCCGCAAGGGTTGTTGAAAAGATGATGTTGGTGAGGGTTCGTGTAGTGATACCAGGAACAAAGATTGTTGTGGTGACGACAACCGTTGAGGTGAGCGTTGCCTCCGGTCTTTTCTCCGCCACGGCCCTGGCTCCCATATATCTCCAAGCAGGTTCTGAGGTAGGACGTCCTTGTCTACTGACATGGGTCAATAACGACGTTTGAGAAGGCGTAACCTCTAGCGGAGGACTTCCCCAAGTTCGTTTTGCCTTTCTCAGAAACGAAGTGACTGTCACTGTCGAAGTCGTTGTGCGCTGTGTGGGGTTCAGAAAAGTGAGAACCTGGGTACTGGTGACAACGGTAACCCTAGTCTCGGCAAAAGAGGAAACGGTTCTGGTACTGGTTTGCGTGATAGTGGTGATTGCAAAATCGGGGGACGCTGCTGTCGGTGGTCTGTGGCTGTTAGTTCTCAGCTACCACTCAGGATACCACAATGCGGGAGGCAGCTTACAGTGAGGCAGTTGTCTGAACACAGTCACTTTCGTCACATGTAACACCGGCTGCTTCTCCTGTCCGTGACACACAACACCCGGTCTCTTCGGGACAGTTAATTCCACTGTCATTTGTCCCTTCACACACAGATTGGGTTGAGCCGATATCGCTTTCTTCATATTCAAGTTGCCTTCTTCGCCTTGTTTGCCGCGATGGCCTTTTTGTATTTTGTTCATGACCCGGTCCAACAGTCCTTGCTGCCGTCGTGTAGCCGTATCTGGATCGCTTGATTTCCGGCATAGCCTCATATTTTCTTGGTTTGCCATCCACCGAGGTGTATCTCTTCACCGGCGTATCCCGCAGAACCACTTTAGCTGCAGGGTCTGGAGGTAATAGCTTGTTCCCTACCACCGTTGTCGTGAGTCCCAAGAGGAGAGTTCCGAAGGCCCTCGACATCAACATTCTCCTGTGGCATTGTTCGGTACCTAGAGTATCAGTGCCGGCCTGGATAAATGTCGATTACAGTGAAAGGCAAAGTATAGGGAATGAGGCGCAAGGTTCATGTGGGGACAGTGAGATAGATCGACTAAACATAATCGCAAAAAAGGAGGATAGAAGAGATACAATCCGGGGAATGTGGGGGAATATGGTGTGAGGATGGGTCTGGTCCAAGGTGGCGGAACCATCGTGAGAATGCTTTGCTCTCTGTGTTCCGCATCCGGTGTTGATCTCAGGACGACAGTGGGAAGAGGCTACTTCCATGATCCGAAATGACGCCAAGATGTCGACCGAAGCTCAGGAACACTCTAAAAGCAAGGTTGGGTAGTTAGGGCATGATGGACGTGGGCGATCGCGGAACCCGAGTGATCTGGTACCACAGATTAACATCGAGTTCAAAGGACATCAGCCAGTGGGATTACTGCGCGGCACTGGGCCAGCCTTCCCTGGTTCAGGCTCTGACCGGCATCCGAAGCCTTGAAAGCTTCTGGAAGCTTGATGGCGGGCAGAAACCGGGGTCCATCAATGCTTGAGGTCAGGCGGGTGAAGCATGGAAGAGAGTGACAGGGGAAAGGGGGTGTGAACAACAGAGAATTCGGCGAGATCATCTTCTAGCCGCATGTGCATTCTCGCTGTGGCGCGTATTCCTGTGCATGGCTGGAAGCGAATCGAGTTCGTGGATATAATTATGGAGTTGAAAGCTGCCATCCGAGGCTTCTGCTGTCAGGTAGGGCGGATAAAGTCGAGCGGCAGAGACCTCTCCCAGTGAGTGACAGAAGAAGCAGCGCGGTCAGACCTCGCAGCTGCAAGTGTCGTGGTTCGTGCGGGGGCCCGGGTACGTGAACGCAACCACAAGAGTCGAGGAAGATGTTGAGCTTGCAGAGCAATTGCTTGTCGTCTGACTGCGAGCCTTGGGATTGACAGTTCCCATGCGGTGATGTTGAGCGGCTGCATGATCGACGAAGATCAGACAAGGTCCCGAGTCCCCGGACGGGATGGGGCCTAAACTGCCTGTACCGGCACTGCAGCGCCTCTCGCATCAAAAAAAAAAAAAAACATCATGACATCTACAGTTTGCAAGACTGATATGTATTTGTCTTTTCCCTCCCGCCACAAAACCCCTTCAAAGATCTCGGTCTAAAGATGCGTGTCCGCCTTTCGTAGCTCATCACCGTGCCCACTACCCACACATAATGTACAGTATTAAAAACACAAGGCGGGCGGTGGCAGTTCTAACCCAATGCATAGCTTTCGAAATGCTCCTCGCCGCCTGAATTCTACCCAAAACAATATCCTCCTAACGCCAAGCCTGCCGCGACATGCCCCCCCTTCCTGCTTGCCCCTTTTCGAAAACAAAACCGAGTGAAGATGTTGTGTACAATGCGAATTGGAGGTTTTGAAATGGTTGTTCTTCCTCGTTCCAATCGCGGGATTTCTTTAATTCGAGACCCCTGGCGGGCGACCAGGCTTAGTGTCGGCATCGCCTTCCAGACAGCAGTCGTCCGTTGTCGTCCTGCGCCAATCTATGATCCATCCAGTCGGGATCTCGTTCCCCTCCATATCTCCGGCCTGATGCCCATTTTGGTCTCAGAATTGAGGCCTAGTGGCACCCAATAAAGGGCACGGCCAAGAAATCTAGATCGCAGCTGCGTGCCGTCGGTCGGATCCAAGAACCGCAGTTGAAGCAACGTTTTTATTTCTTTTCCTTGTACAGCTTTGGATTCCACCCTTCTTTTATCTCTGCCTCTTGTTCCGCCTTCTCCATGTGTGGACCCGCCTCGGATTCGATCCTTTCCCTCGCGCGCAGGATCTTGCTCTGCAGATAGAATGAGCCGCCCTTCTTGGGATCGTTGCTGTCGAAGAGACGCTTGAAGCGCTCCATGACCTCCTCCATGTTGGCCTGGCCGTTTTGTGGCGGCTTGACGTTGAGGATCTTGCAGGCTTCGTCGAGGGTCATGCCGCTGCTGAGGCTGGCACGGCCGGTGGTGCCATTGCCGGACTGGCCATGGGCGCGTTGGTAAGCCGACGAGGCGGCGGCTTGTTTGTAGGCTTCGGCAAAGGAGCGGCCGAGGACACGGGTGCCGATGAGGACAACTTGGGTTATGAGGCGGTAGGCCTGGGTGGGGTGTTAGTCGCAACGAGGATGGATGGCTACAGAAGAGCGGAAACAGGCGATTCTGACGCTTACCATTTTGACTACAAGCAGACGTCGGCAACCTTTGCTAGCCTTGTGTTGAGTGAGGGTGGGCGAGGGAAAAGAGGGTGGTGAATGTGGTCGACGGGCAGTGGGTGGTTGGTGGTGGTGGAAATTCACAGAAGCGGCAGCAACATGACGGAACCCATGTCTTCGAAAAATTGTCCGCCTTCAAGATGCCGCTGCCGCCGATTGCCGGCAAGCTGCGGCGACAGCTGCCTTTGGCCGGTTGGCAGATGGCACCGGTCTGGCTTGGCACAACCAGTGCTTGGCCTGTCCCGCCAAGCGGCTTGGTGACGCCGCCTGGCGCAGGGAGCTTGACATCTGAAAGATGCAACATCGCAACTTTGGACAACGGTAAACTTCGTCATTGCCCACGCAATTGTCCACCACGCTCTTTACCGACACCTCACCAACCAACAGACTTTAATCCAACTTCGAGTCACCGCATTCACAGTCCAATCGCTCGCGTACGTACAGCTCGCCTCTTGACGATTCCCCCTGAACACCGCCTACGAATAGTTGCACCGCGAGCACGACGTCTTCACATCACCAGCGCAACCCGAACTCGAGCCCTCCTCGCGCATATCAAAACACCATCAAAATGTCATATAACTACGGCGGTGGCCCCGCACAGCCAAGCCCCGGCCTTCAGTTCTACCAGTCCAACTACGCACAACCAGTATCCGGCCACGCGACCCCATCACAAGCATCCTACGGTTATGGCGGTCCCTCTTCAGGCGGCTTCGGCAGCAGCTTCACCTCTAGCTTCGCCGGTGCCCCAGGTGTATCAGGGCGCATGGATGAGCAAGGCGGGCTAAGAACAGGGTGGCTCGCGGCTTTCTCAACAGAAGGCTACGACGGGGAGCCGCCCTTACTGGAGGAGCTGGGCGTGTCGTTTACAAAGATTCAGCGCAAGGTATTTACAACAACAAAACCGACAAGAGGCGGAAGCCATGAGCTAACAGACATGTCTCTCCCAGACCTTCGCAGTCCTAAACCCCTTCTCCCGAGTAGATCAACACCTAATGGACGACTCCGACCTCGCCGGCCCCGTCCTGTTCTTCTTCCTCGTATGCTCTCCCCTTCCCGTACCCCTAGTAACTTCACCGACTCTAACCATCCCTCTTATTAGTTCGGGACCTTCCTAATGCTCTCGGGCTCCGTCCACTTCGGCTTCATCTACGGCCTCGCCGTCCTCGGCTCCGTCTCCCTTCACACGATCCTCTCGCTCATGGCACCCCCAATCGATCCCTCTACCTCCGCCGCCCCGGCGCAGTCTTCCTACCCCGGCGCTCCCGTCCACCACCACTCACAATCCCAATCCGGCGCGACCACCACCCTCACGTTTGCCCGCTCCGCTTCTGTGCTGGGCTATTGCTTGCTCCCGCTCGTAGCAACAAGTTTGGTCGGAATCGTCATGCCGATGGACACGCCCATTGGCATCTTCCTCACGACCCTGGCGGTTCTCTGGAGCAGCTATGCGGCCAGCGGAATCTTCTGCTCGGTGGGGGGGATGAACAGGCAGAGGTTTTTGGTTGCGTATCCGCTGGCGCTGTTTTATGTTGGGTTTGGCATCATGGGAGTGTTCAGCTCTAGGGGAAATAAGGGTGGGAAGCTTTAAGGATAGCGGGGAGATTGAGACAAAAGTAATATAGGATACTATGACTTTGGCCGTTTATGCTGAGGTGAGGAGAAGGGGGGAAAGGGTAGAAAAGGTAGCGGAATGACATGTATTGATATCATCATTTTCCAGATCAGGGGCGTGTACAGGAGTTATGTTGAGTTGTGATGTACTGTTCGTGGTGGAAAAGTCTTATGGCACGCAGGGACAGAGAGTATCAGATACTGATTCCTCAAACTGTTGGCCAGTTCACCATCTCCGCTGTTTGGCCCAAAAAGTGTTTTTATTCCATCGTTGCTATCTCTAAATACAAGGCTATCTCTAAATACAAGTACAGCAGGGCATTCGCTTTTGATATTCTAAGGTCACTAGTCAAACAACAAAAGAGAGACCATCACTTAAAAACCCCCCACTAATAGTAGCCGAACGCCATAAACACTGGGATGAATTGGTTAGAATGTTCTGATAGAAGACTTAAATTGCCGAGACAAAGACTTGGAATGCTGGGATAGAGACTCTCCCGAATAGTATATTAAAACTCGCTTCATCTTTGCTCTTCTTTTGTGTTTCCGCTAATGCAATGCTCATGTTTTCCCACCCTTCCATCCCCTCGCTTGCTCAGCATCAGACTAACAAACCCCAACCAAGCTCACAAAAACGACGGCAACAACAACAGTTGGTATCCTGCCCTCTCCCCATTATAATAATCCAGGCTTAGTACCCCCCATCGGCAAGGGAGAATAGAGACTACCTAACGGGAACAGCATCTTGAGGGAAAAAAAGTGAAAATGTGACTACAAATAAGCCTCCGACCCTCCTTGTCCATACAACCCAAATCCGAAAAACACCGTACCCCCCGCCAATGAAGCTTGTAAAGAACCCATGATGGATCGAAAAGGGAAAAACTAATATATGAACCACAAACAAACAACCTTCCTTGCTGAAACAGGCGTCATGATCATCGACCCATCGCGAACAGGTAAAAAAAAAAAAAAAAAGAGAGAGAGACGGTGTTTCATTGCAGTCGACGCTTTTTTTCAAAACCATCTAGCGGGTCTTTGGCCCCGTCGTCGTCGTCAAGTCATCCCTCGACAGCTCGTCCCCAGAATCGTCCGGGCCCTACAACCGTAGCACATCCTTCGCCCTCTTCTTCCGTGGTTGGCCAACAACGACACCATTGTCTAGTTCTGAAGGGGAAGGCTTCGATTCTGACTCGCTGTCTCTCTTCCTTTTTCTCGGCCCGACAGGCGAACTCATGACAGAGCTTTTCTCATCAGAAGAATCCTAATTCTGAGCTTCCTCAGGCTCGGCGGCGACAATGCCGTACTGACCGCCGGCGCCGGCGAAAACAATCTTTCTGTCCCTGATGGCAGTGTTGTCAATGAGGGTGGGCGACTCGATGTCATCCGTCGTGCCCTGGCCGGTCTGGTAGTTGGCCGAGAATCCCCAGCTGTATACCTTGCCCTCCTTGGTGACAGCAAAGCTGTGGTCCGTGCCGGCAGCAACCTGAACGACGTTCTTGACCTCAGGAATCTCGGTGGGGACCACGAGAATGCGGGGCTTCTGGCGGTCATCGTAGATGGTGTTGTCCTCGCTGAAAGAGCCAGCGGGCTGGCCGACCTGATGACCGTCAATACGGCCCCAGGTAAGAAGCTTGCCGTCGGTGGTGCAGGCAAGAGAGTGGTGCTCGCCACCGGCGATGTCGGCAATCTCGTAGCCGCTGAGGGAATCGACAATCTGGGGACGCATTACGTATCCGCCGTCGATTCCAACCGAGTCCTCGTGGCCGCACTCGGCGTAATTGTTGAGACCCCAGCTAATGACACGTCCCTTGGTGTCAATGACAAAGCAGTGGTAAGAGCCACAGGCAAGCTTGACGGCCTTGGCACGGCCGGGAAGAGCACCGACGCCGGTAGGGTAGAGCGCAGCAGTGTCGTCGCGCTCGAGGAGACGGCGGGCAAGCTGTGCCTGTTGACCGGCGCCCCAGGCGTAGATCTTATTCTTCTCGTCAAGGGCGAGGACGTGGTTGAGACCGGCAGCGAGCTGCTTGATCTTGGAAAGCTCAGGCACGTGGGTCGGGGTCTTCTGAATGCTGGCTGTGCGGCTGAAGCCCAAAACACCCTCATTACTCTGGACACACAAGTTAGAACGAGATCACGCTGTACGAAAGCTGTTTTGACTTACCCTGAATGTACCCCATCCGTAAACCTGACCGGTAGTGGTAAGAGCAAAAGTTGCGCTGTCGCTCGCAACAACCTGAACCCACTGGATGTCCTCGGGAAGACCAGTCGTGTCAATCTCAGCTGGCGTACTTTCCTTGGGGTTCATGCCCGTATCATCCTCGTCATCGCTATCGTCCTCGTCCTCAAGGTCTCGGAGCCCACCATCCCACGTGGTGTCACGTCCGAGAGCGCCCTGGTCGTTGACGCCCCAGGTGAAGATCTTGTTATCCTTGGTAAGAGCGGCAACGTGCATGCCACCACATGCGATCTGGACGACGTTGGAAACATTGGTGTTCAAGCGGGGGCGCTTGACATCGATGGGTTTCTTGCCATCAACCTTGACGCTGCCAAGACCGAGCTCGCCAGCGGTACCCTCGCCGAAAACAAACATGTCGAGGACCCGTTCGGGCTTCTCGTTGATAGCCTTCAAGACACGAGCCGGACGCTTGGCAGTGGGGGCCTTGGGCGCGGCGATCTTTCTCTTCTTTGCAGGTTGCGCCTGCGCGTCGACGGGCTGGCTGTCCTTGGCGATCTCATCTTCAGAAGACGCGACTGGAGGTTGCTCCTCTTCATCTTGAGCGCGCTTTCTCTTGGATGTGACGACCTTCTCCTCAGTCTCCTCCTCGTTTTCCTTATCAGACTCGGGGGCCTCAGCAACAGTCTTCTTCTTGGGCGCAGCCTTCTTGGGCGCAGTCTTCTTGGGAGCAGCAGCAGCCTTCTTAGGGGCAGCAGCCTTCTTGGTCGCGGCGACAGTGGTTTTCTTGGTCGCGGCAGTCGTGGTCTTCTTGGTCGCTGCGACGGTGGCCGTCTTCTTAGTCACTGTGGTGGCCGTCTTCTTGGTAGTAGCGGCGGCAGCCTTCTTAGTCGCGGCGCTCGCAGCTGTCGCGGCAGCTCTCTTGGGAGGCATGGTTCGTGTCGTTGACGCGATGGCCGTTGGTGTTTTGAGTGGCGCTTTCAGCAAAGAGGGTGTAGAGAAAGACTTGTCAAGGCAATGGTCTCACTTGCGAGGATCAACAGAGGCAGATGGTTGCAAAGTCGCGACTTTTTTGCTCTTTGTTGACAGTCGATGGTTGGCATGGGTCGAGGTGAGAGAGAGGGTTAAGGGTTCGAGGGAGGAATTTTGGTCCGGCGCGCGCACGACTTTTTTGGGCTTGGGCTGGACGGGTTCCCGCTATTTGTTTTTTTTTTTTGCAGCGGCTGACAGGGGCGGTCATCCACACAATGGCCCGCATTCGAGTGAGCCTTATTATTTTGTTTCTCAAAAGGTATTGTTGATACCACAGACCTTGTTGATCCGATTGTCAATAAGCCCGGTCTAGCAATTTTACAATTGACACGTCTATTCAGTCTTATTGTCGCTATTGTTGATTTCAACAGGACGAGAACCTGAGGGCTTCTCCAATTCGATGAGCTCATCAGGGCCGTGCGCCACCAGAATTCTTATTGACCCCTGTCTGCCAATGCAACAATGACGCGGGCACCCCTGAAGAACTGGTAAATTCTGCCGGGCGGTCGGAGGGGAGCTCCCCCTGCTCAGTGATTTCCTTTGCGCGCCAGTCGCGACATCACACCAGTTGCCAGGGTGAACCGATTCTCTTCTCCTTTAAAAAAAATCCATCAGCACCTGAAAGGCCTTGTCGCCGCAGTCAGTCTGCGCCGCCGCATTTGCGCTCGTCCTGACACGTTGCAATTTCTGTGCCCGATCCGATGGCTTGCATTGCAGAGGGACAGACATTAGGTTGTGGGAACTACCCGCCACTCGATTTCTCTCTTTCGATATAATGATCTTTTCCCTTATCAAAACTCCTCCTCTGGCAATTGTAACCCCACGTGGACCACCAACCAGAGGTTGCGAAAACAGCATCTATTGATCAAACCGTCAAAGGATGCCCTTTTCGAATTATCATATATCTTTCCCTAACCTCATTCCCATTTCATTGTAGAGAGCCCAAGCCTGAAGCTTTTTCAGTATGCCATCTCAGGCCACCAGTTACCAAGCTCAAATGCCCACCCATAACAGACTCCCGAAACGCCATGCCATGCCATGCCATACCCACGATTGCCTCAAACCCAAGCCAAATCCCCCCTCACTCTTTATTTCTTGGTGGTGAAGTCAGTCTCGTTATCTGGGTTGAATCCCCCATCGGCAGCCTTCTCGCAAGTGCAGGCATCTGTGATCCCGTTAGCCATCGTCGTCGGTCCTTGGACTTTTATCTCTCCAGCGTAAACATACCAGCAGGTCTCGACCCACACGCACAAGCTTGAGCAGGCGTCACATTCTCCGATGCGGCACGCTCGCAGGTGCACTGGCCCGCGGGCCTAGCACGGCAGGAACATCTTGGGCCGGAGACGGTGTTCTCCGTCGCCGCAGCCGAGCAAGAGCAGTGGAGGGCGGATTGCTTGCCGCAGGAGCAGGTAGCTTGTTTGGCGCAGACGCACTCAGCAGCGCCAGAGGAGGAGCGGCAGCAGGTGGTAGGGGCAGTCATTTTGATGATCTGTTCTTGGAGATGTAGAGGGTGGTTGTGTTGAACACAAGGTCTTCGCTGTCGAGTCTCGGAAGGAAGAAAGTGACTGTATGACTGGTGATATCGAGAGAAAGATGGCCGAGTATGACAAAGGGCCAGCTCTCTTATACAAGTCAACGGCCGACCTGATGTCACCTACATCCCCGTTGGTTGGTCCGCAAGGCTGGAGTGCAAGCTGAAACCTGTGGGGCGGGGCGTGACGGTGCTTGGTCAGGAACCGCCTGATTGGGTCATTCACTGGCGGCTGATTGGCTGCTTAGACATTCCCAGCCAATCAGAGGCGAGGTATTTCACATCACCACCATCGGCCCGGCCCATTTGCAACGGCCATCCAACAGTCGAGATGGGTCGAGAACTGTCCATCTGAAGATCCGCCTCGAAAGTCTGTTTTGAGACGCTGCCATTGGTGGGAAGACGTCTTTGGCAAACTTGATAGATGGGATGACTCTGGGGAAAATCTGAAGATTTGTCAGACGGCTTGTGTTTGAGTTGGATGCACTTCATTTGATCTCCCTTGATTTCTTTTCAAAGAGATACAGCTCGATAGGATTTCCACCACCATCAATGTGCGGAAGTGGCAAGCCAGCCTCCTCCTGGATACTCCATCCGTCAGCAGCCATCAGATCCCAAAACTCTCTCTCAGACGAATGTCTTGACTTGGTCGAGAGGAACACCTTCGGTCTAGCCGCCGCTTGCTGAGCAGAGTGACCATGGAGCGCGGAAAGGGTCTGCACCAACGGTGACAAGGTATCCGTGTTATAAGTGCAATCGCTAACGACGATGAGATCCCAAGCATTCGCCTGCACTTGTTCTCCAAACACGCCGTCCTTTCCGTCTTCCCAGTCAAGACTCTCAAAGTCTAGCGAGGGCGCCGATGCTTGGCTGAGAGCCTCTGCTTGTCGACTGATGTTTGCTCGGGCACGCTCTTCGGCCTCAGGGAGATCGGTCATGAGGATACGGGCTGCCAGTTGTTTAGAATGTTGACCAAGTGCAAGCAGTCGAGCCATCCCTATGCCCAATGTCCCAATGCCACAGCCAACTTCAAGAATGTTCAGAGGGTGATCTCTGGGTTGCAGCAGCAGCTGCTGCAAGGCAGCCATGGGCCTCTCGTTAGGAGAATTGCCAGCGCCCAAGAGCATGTCGGCCAAGAGAGAAACAGTAGCGATCCCAGAGTCCCAGATATGCCTGGCGATACTGTCTCCCATATCCTCCTCAACTTGGAGTGTCTGGTTGTCAGGTGTAGGCAGTCTCAAGCTCCGAAAGCAAACTGAAGGCGTAGTTGCGTTTTTCTCCAACAATATATCGGAGAACGCTGCCAGGATGAGTCCTTGTCCCGTGGGAGGGTATATGTCGGTTGTTCCAAGAGCTGTAAGCTGGCGGTTCGCTGGCCGGATCTGAATCGTTTCGACGGGATGTGGAGGCAGTGGCAGGTCAAGCTTGAGAACCCTCATCCCGGCCTTCCATTTGGGTGCGCTTTTTTGTGTTAGAACGACTGGCACTAACTGCTCCTTTCTGTCCTTCCTCGTCGTATACGCCCCGATGACAAGAAGGTCAACAGGGTCCTTGGGTGAGAAGAATGAATCTCCAAGGTCGGTAGTAATAGCCAGCACGAGGCGGAGACATCGTTCTGACCTGACGAACTCTACAACCGGCGGGCGCAGTAGTTTGATGTAATGCATTATGGAATAGGTAAGCTGCGGTACCTTTTGGTGTTGAAGAGACACCTTGGAGTGAACGTGAGGCGTTTGCCCTCTTCATTGGAGCCGAAACGGAGTGGATTTTTTAGCAGGTCAGTCTGGCAGTCGAGACTAGGGTTAGGGTATAATGGGTGCAGGTGGTCACTTCCGTCCACAACGACAGCAATTTTTGCGCTTGATGCCCGAACAACATGTGTCAGAATCCAAAACAGTGGCATCTATATTTTGAGGATGTCGTTCATCTAAACTTCAACGCCGTTGGTCTCAACATCGGCTTTCCCTTTATGTGAGCTTTAAGCATCTGGATGTCGTCTTACTTCTGCGAGCTAGGTATGATGTCAACAGCTCTTATATACCTAGCAATCTTAATTTGATCTAGGTGGCATTTGCTACATGTGTCAGCTTAGAAAGATTCAACTTCGATCAGAAATTCAAAGTATCAATAGTTGCGCTGCCGCCGATAGGCACCTCCGATCGCCGCCCCGAGCCCTCCGGGAGCCGCCGAGAATGCTTGGCAAGTTCTCGGCCGCCGCCGGAGCCAGCTCCGGAGGACCCAACATAGCATTCAATATAAGACGTTCAGCTTTGTCCTGAAGGCGATGCTAAGAATATGAAACACCTCAGTTCAACTTGCAAAAAAATAAGTATAGGTATCTAACACCATCATGAAGTCTTCCATCAACACCCCAACCAACACCCCGCCAAACTCCCACTCCCCCTCGACCCTCCTCTCAACCCTCCTCTCCCTAACCGAAAAATCCATCATCCCCCTCACCGCCGCAGGCGTGAAATCCGGTTCCAAACTCTTCGGCGCCGCCATCCTCTCCCGCTCCAACCTCACCCCCCTCACGGTCGCCACCAACAACGAACAGGCCTCCCCCCTCCTCCACGGGGAAATCAACTGCATCCAGCAGTTCTTCTCCACCCTACCCCCTTCTACCCGTCCCCCAACCAAAGACTGCATCTTCTTCGCCACCCACGAGCCCTGCTCCCTGTGTCTCTCCGGCATCACCTGGGCCGGGTTCAACGAGTTCTACTACTTGTTCACCTACCAAGACTCAAGGGACCTTTTCGGGATCCCCCACGACATCGACATTCTAGAGCAAGTGTTTAGAGTACCCGGGAAGGGCGATGACGAGCAGAGCCTGAGGGGGAGGCCGCTGTACAACAGGAACAACAAGTTCTTCAGGAGCAAGAGCTTGGCGGATCTGATCGAAGAGCTGGAGCTGGATGGGGAGGAGGAGAAGGGAAAGTGGAGGGGGGAGATTAGGAGGATGAAGGAGCTGTATACTGGGTTGAGCGAGACATATCAGGAGGGGAAGAGGAAAGGGGCTGAGAGCTCTAGTGTCTGGAAGTAAACGCGGCTGGTAGGAGGAAGCCCTTTGCTTAGACGGAAGGTATTTATTCGCGTGGATAGATATAGGCATTTGCTGGGGTGTAAAAAGGGCCTTCCTGGGATGGAAAAAGGGCGTTGCTGTAACGGATGTATGCAGTCTGCTGGAACCGAAAATTGTTCATTAGTGGATAGGAATTTCTCTCTTTTCCGTGTCTCCTTTGGTTCTTTTCTCTTTTCGCTCTATAGATAGATTTCAAGATAGCCTCAAATTGATTCCAATCTTTTATCTGTATCTTTCCCGCCCGGATACTATACGTTTATCCTCTTATTTGATGCCAGACAGAGTGAAGTACCTACACACATATCTAATCATATTGAGTTAATAAGCAACACCCTTGTCTCGAGCTCCTGGCACGGATTTGTGATCGAATTAGACCCTCATCCTTCTTGCTGACATGATTTGTCCTCCATGTGAGGTGGTTCTCACCCCAACTAACCGTCCGAGACAATCTTCACCGACACGCCCATGTAAAGGATAGTCGCGAGGTTGCATGGCACCCCTGACCTTGTTCATGCCCACGCCGGGACTCCAACCTACATGATCAACGAGCACACCCGAATTACATCCAAGGTCTTGGGCCCGCCACCGTGCATCTTGGATTGGCGGGAATGCATTCATACCCCCATGTTGCCATCGAGCACCAAACATGTCATGGGCCTATTACAGCTGCTATAGACAATCTGCCGGTGTAAGAAGCCAATATGTGGACGCACACATTCTCTTCCACCCAGCCGCCTGCCTAAACAGGTCGCCTTATCCCAACCCTCAACATCCAATGGACCCAAGGTCCGCCAAGGTGTATGACTCACCACCCACCGAGCCGCATATAATTGGCCAAAGACCCCCAATGCAAAACAGGCGTCCAAACATGATGGGAAATGAAGCAAAAAAGAAAATGAAAAGGCTGAGCCACCAAGCAAGCGAGAATTACCCCCGGCCAAAAAGCATGACGCAAGCAACCCGCCCCTATTCCTTGCTGCATCATCTGGTCCTTGACGCTGTGCAACAAGGCCCCCGTCGGCACTTGACTCGGCCGCCGCCTCGTGCAGCAAGACTCATCCATTACCGCGGGTAAGGAAAGGAAACAACCTATGAAGAAGCTTAATTCAACGTTTTGCTCATCTCCCTTGTCCGTGAACATCGTTGTGTGACAAAAAGCCTCATTGTCAAATACCACGGAAGAAAGAGAGAGGTCCTGTGACTTGCCAAAGCTCATCCCCTTCGAGTTTGGACTAGTCACATATCAACAAGGCACTGTTGGACCTGTTGCACATGGAGAAACGGGCAGTAAAGTACACTGCCCAAATATGACACAGTAGACGGCACTGTCCTGTCCCCTGAACCTCTCATGTCGAGCCCTTCCCGAACCTGATCCGACAGCGTTGCATTTGAAGAATAAAGAAAAGAAGACTAGAGGGGTGCGGCTAGACATGGCTCGTGTTGCATGGAGCAGACTCAGCGAGGCTCTGTCTGCCATATCCTACGCACCCCTTCCTCCCCATGGTACACAGCAGATATTGCTGCCGGGAAATAACGTCACTTGATGATCATTCTCACCCTCAGCTCGTGGTCAACATCCCACGAGGCAACCGGTCCGGCTTTTTGGTTCGGGCCCTTCCAGAACATATTGTACTTTGGGGACGTATGTATCATCGCCGATCCCAGCCCTCTGAGTATCAAGAGTGACGGCAGTAAAGTGGTGGCAGAGTAGGGAGCTGGGTTGTTGCCTAGTGCCTGGGCTAAACCCCAAAATCCCATCTCTCAACCCAACTGACCCGACCACTGAGTAATATGCCCAAGGCTCAGAAACATTGCCTGCCGGGCACCCAAGAATAATCGGTCCACTCTCAGCCGGTCTCGACCACCATCCAATGTCTGTCGGACCCCGAGCCAATGGCACAGTGTGAGAGGAGCACCAAATCCAGAAGATGCCATGTAATGCAATGCACTCGCATCCAATGGAGTAGTCTAGAATCTCAAACAAGAAACATAAGAACAAAAGAGACATAGCCTCCTACTGCAGGAACGAGATCCGGGCACCCCATGGTTGGGTTGCAAAAGAAAAGGGCCTCTCTCCCGCTGGGGGCCTCTCTGCTTCCCATAAAGCCTCCATATCATGCCCCCTGCTAATCAACTTTGATCGCCTACCCAGAACCCACTGAATGTATGTAATCTCCCCCAGATAGTAAGACCGAGCCCAGCGCACCGTCTTACACGTCTCTGGCTTGACCGGCAAAAAGAGGAGAAGCTGTTTGACATAGCCGGTGAGTGTGGCATCGTGAAGAGACAACACATGGGAGATATGGCACTGCCCCTTTCGGTCCAGCACTACCCAAGGTGGCAACGCGGATCGCTAAGAACACGACGAGAAGATATAAAAAGCTGCTAGATCGGAGATCACAGCTTTCGTGTACACGCTTGCGTAGCTCGCGATGCTCCTTTACCTTGACAACAGAGGAGCTAAAATGTATAGCTGGGGCTGGCACAGAAGTGTGGGCGGAGTATCGGCCCTTGACCCAACACATACGGGAGGTGTGCGAGTGAGTCATGGTTCCTGAGAGGTCCGAGGCAGTCGGGAGTGGGTAAACCGCGGAAGCGTGGGATGAGGGCGGACATCAAAGGTACAGTACATGTGGTAGGCGCCGTGACCGTAGCATCGGCCATAACTGAGCCGTGCAATAGGGAGACGAAGGTTGCTTCAGCCACAGAGCAGGGCAGCAGAGGAAAGTGTGGAGATGTTGAGGCCTGAGGTCAATGGTCAGCACAGGCCGGATTCTTGGGAAGCTTGGGTGTGTCGATATCCGACAGATGACAAATGAAAACGAATTCTGACGTAGGCAGGTTACCTCTGAGGCAAAATGGAATAATCGAGGCCTCAGAATCGTCGCATTCGTTGTTGGAAAGGAAAAGATGTTGGAATGAGGTTGGGCAAGAATTGGGTCTTGTCGTCTATCTCGGCCTGATGTGAAATGTGAGTTGAGTGGAAGTTGGAAGAGAGTGGTGGGCCGTGCGTTTGTAAGCACCATCCACAGTTTCCACACGTGCCACAGTCTCGGGATGGCGTTCAGGGATGTACTCGCCACAAAACGAGGACCGGGAAGTTCCGAAGGCCAGGCTCCCAGGACAAACGGGAAAGATCCACATGATCCGGGGGTGGCGGCCGTACCAGTAGTCTCACCCAGCTAAGCCACTGTGTGGCTAATGACCAACACCGGCCCCTGTCCAACCAGAAGCCGCAGGGCCGGGACGGTTGTTGATGAATGAGAAGGAGAACTGAAGGAGAGAAGATCTCCTGGGGAGCTGAATGCTCCACTGGTTCCAGCCCTGTCTCTTTTGGTGTCGTTTGCCTCAAAGCAACCTCAGCCAAAGTTCAGCTCTTGGCGGTGACTGCCCTGTGGCCTGTGCATTCACCGGTACGCCGTCGCTCACTTGCAGTCTGCGCTGCGCGATGATACGCAAAGTTGAAACACCGCTAACCACCTCTTGCCTTGAAAGGCAAGGCTCGGAATAGCCATCTTCTCCGCCGACGGCAAGATAAGAGGTCTTCAAACCATTCCTTCGTTCTTCGCTCACCGCTGACGAATCTCACGCATCTCATCAGAACCCGGTCCGTTTACGCCGGGCTAGGGAAGGCCTCCCACCCGGGACGCTAGGAGCAAGCCCAGGCTTGTCGAGCAGAAGGACATGTGGAAAGGAGAATGTACGGCCGCCTATGTGCGTCACTGGTGGGAGAGGGCATCCAAAGAGGAGGGGCAAGCTGCGTGGTAGATGAATGTTAACCGCCAATGACGATGGGGAAGGTTTTTTTCAGAGAGAAAAGGGGTGGGATGGCAGTCGGTTGGTTACGACTGGCTACCTGCTTCATCCATGCTGTGGTGCTGGCTGGGCCCTAGGGGAAACTGCGCTATCTGTGGTGAACATGGGGGTTGGTTGAGGTCAAGTTCGCTCGGCGAGGGGGTGGTATGAGTGGGCACTGGTGATGCCCGATCCACCTCAACGCCGTTGCCATTGTTGTTGAAGTTCTGCCTAGGAGTCCGCCCATCAATAGCCCATGGTGATCGCAAGCAGTCACAGGGACTGAATAAGGGACGGCAATCTCTGCTTTGCATCATTCCTGCTTCCGTCCACTTGATTACTCTTCATTGTCATGGCCTTTAATTTCGAGCCCTTTCCCCCTCTGCAGCCCGGAGCTGGTAGAGATGGCACAGATATTTCTTGCAAATTGTGGAAAATTTTGTGGGCATGGCGCAACGTCAGAGGCCGACGTCCAACATCACACCGGCTCCTCGGCGTATAAGACGCTTTCGCACATTTCACACCCCCCTCCCGGCATGAAATATCTGCGGCGAAAAATCTGCTCTTACCACCCCGGCCGTTTTAGAGGCTTGCCATCATCAAGAAGTGTCGGTGAGAGACAAAACTCTGCGACAGTGGTTGGTGATGTCCCATATCCGCTTCAAAGTTGCCTATTCTTGACGATTGAAGGAGTGGACAGCTGCGAGGATGGATCCATTCTTCACCTTGGAACCTGTTTGGCGATGGGGGTGCGCTTCTCAACGGACCAGTCAGTGCCCAGCGGATCCCGAGAGCGCAGTCCTGCTCCAATCGGGGGTCGGATGCATCTGCAACCAAAGCGTGCCGGCGGGGGCCCATTGGCCATTCAGCGGTCAGTACCCAAACAGCCTGCTGATATTGGACATCAACGCAGGAGACCATGGGCCCAGCGACCATTAGGGCAGCGAAGCATAAACCGTACATGACACTCCCCCGTATCGTGACTCACGGTCGCCATAGGGCAGATGGCACCCACCGAAGGGAGGGAAAAGTGTGTGGCCGACGACTTTTGATCCGACAAGTTGTTTTTGTTGAACGCCGCTCATGTCTATCGCCGCCAGTGTCCCCAGCCCTCCCTTGACAATCCTCGCTCTCGCTTCGTTCACTCCACCCCTTTCGCCGACGGCACCGTTCCAGGGGTCAAATGAAAATCGCATTGGTTCGGGGAAGAAAATTTTTCACGGTGAGCTAAAAGGGAGCACATCAATCAGAAAAAAAAAAGATTGACGGGGGTCGGTGCCGTGCTTCCTTGACCGGGGGTTAAGACACGAGCAAGGTAGGGGGTGTGCTTCTTCTAGAAAAAAACAAACCGTGCCCGGGCTCACCACTGGACGAGACTGCTGCCAAGCCTGCCAAGGCCCGGTCAAAAATGAAGGTCAAGGAGGTGCGCTCCATTGACGGCGCTAGGATACCAAGGCCGTGTGATGGTGTGTTGCTTCGTGCATGATGGGCTCACGGATTTGATGGGTTGACCCGCGGCTGTGGACAACAATTTCGCAATTGCTCGTGTCTGAATCTCGACGGTATTGCGATGCTGTAGGGGGTCGTCTTCACTGTCCCTGCTCGGGATGACGTTGGGAAGTGAGATCGAGTTGGTAAGCTTGTATGTGAAATGGCTGGAGCGGAACGATCTCTGCCAGACGCCGAAAAGGTACAATACGCGAGGTGAGGTGAGGTTTATCCCCGGGCCATCTGACTCGGCGAGATCTCGTAAATGTTTGCTGGCCACCAAAAAGGCCTGGTCGTATGCGCCATGGGTATCTACCAAAATGCCTGTCTGTCCGTCCAGCTATCCGCCCGTCCGTCCTCCGACGCACACAGCAGCGCTGCTTGGATTCATGTCATTGTTGCTATTCAGGCGAGTTGATCTCGGTACCGGCAGAATGATTTGCAGTAGCAAACACGGCTTGGGTGGGCACAGAAGAAGTCGTGCTCCTGATCATCCTATACACGAGGTCGCACGCTAATTTTCCGTTTGCGATGCTGGTGAAGTGTCGTCGAAGTGGTTGCTGGGCTGGCAAGCGACGTCGATGTCAGGTAAACGGTTGAAATGGAATATCGAGGATAGGAATTCCAGATATTTGAGGAAATGACGACGAGTGGAGAGATGGAATATTCCATGGAAATTCATGATTGGTCGCAAAGGTGGCCGCATGCAAGTCCCGCCAGATCCCCCACCCAACAGCTTGCAGGTCGGTGCATCCAGGACACGTGAACACGAACGCCCGCAGTCGCGACGCCGAAGAGTCGGTGCCCCGGGCCGGACAACACCTGTGGACGGTTGATGACCGTTGCCGCTTAGCGGACCTAAATGATCTCCGGTGTGTCTGCAAGATCCGGATGGGGAATAGGAAAGAAGTCAACCACCACATGATTCAATATGTCACAGCTTCTCACATGCAACCCCGCATCCCACTGACGCAAACGTCACCTGGCTGTCGCCTTCATATTCCAGCCTCCCGTCTGCTTCCGAGCACTCCGTCAACTATGACTCCGTCTCTTCGACCTCAATGATGAAGCCTGACGCCGTCGCTTACCACCAGCATGGCACATCGTAAAGGTCTGGGAACTACTCCGTACCTCCCTTCATCTCTCTGAAAATTGCTCACACTCAGACAGTCATTCTCCAGCGGCAAACGGTCACCAATACATACCCCGAGACGCGGCTCGTACGTGTGTGAGCGGGCTTTTGTTGAGTGACTTTGAATCTTTCTCATCGTCATTCCGCCATTGCCAAGCTGTATCCAGCAGCCTCGTCCACAAGGCCACCGCGATTTGAGGGATCAGATAGGCCAGGGTGGCCAAAAGCCGCCGTTCCGGATTCCAAGCCTTCCTCCAACCCCCGGCCTCGTTTGCAGGCAGCACAGCCGTGTGCGTGGACGGCGCCTCTTGAGTCTTGAAAATTTTCACGGGCCGTTGGGAATTTGAAATGAACCCTGGGTTCGACGCGACGTTGGACAGAGACCTTGAAATATTCCCAGTCGCCGTGTGGACCAATCTCGCTTAGGGGGGAACATCGCACGCCTTCCCGTTTTACAATCCATTCGCAAATTTCACACTTCCAGGACCTGGACCTGTCAAGAGATAGAAGACTCTTGTTGAGTGATTCATCCGTGATTCATCTCAACATCGCCGATGGTGCGCCCTCTGCGTTACGCAAAAGAAGTGGAAATCCATAGGCCGCAAGACGGGGCCGTGCTTGCGCTGGGGAAGACATAACCGACACAGTGTATGGAAAATCCAATTGAGACTGGGCTGGATACATCTGATCCTGGCTGCCAGGGGGGCGGAGTGCCAATAGACGCCCCCTTGTCGAAATCCCTGCAACCTCACGAGTTACACACACGCCCCCACCATCACATCAGCCACCCAGCCCTCGAGCGAAAAAAGTCCTCAAGGTGACAGAGATCAGACCTTGCCCCTGTTTTTGCTGAGCAAGTGGGACCGCCCACTGCCCACCATTCTTCGCCCATTTTTATAAAGGCCACACACACCCGAAAACTCGTCGACCTGCTTTAGCACCTTTGGCTTCGCCAAACCCTCTCATGAAATAATTCACCAGTCACCTTTTCGAGAACCGAACACTCGATTACAAAGCACAACACACTGGACCTCAACGAAGCGTCCAGTTCTTTCTCGCAACCACCAGAGTTCTCGCAACTTTGGTGACCGTGGCTCCCTCCCGGACAGCACATAAAACCGTCCACCAGATCCCTTGATATGTCAGAAATCAGAAGACAGTGCATCCCCCTTCTTCCTACCGACCACAGACCAAGGTGAATTGGTCCCCTTCAGCGCCCAACACAGCATACGAATTCGACGACAAACAACAGAAACGACACAACCACGACAGCCCTTGGCATCGGGCGAGGGGGTATTTGAGAGAGGTTTTCTTTTATTGAAAGGAGTTTGATGTCTCGAAGGACATCACAAGAGCCGGAGACGATGGCCAACTATTCACCCTATGCGTCCGCACGCACCACGGAGTTTTTCTACGATGACAAGTTTCCCAGCCCTTCCCCGACACCATCGCCTCGGGGGCCTGGCTACTACGGACCACCTCCGGTTCAAAGACCGGCCACGCGCGCCCACTTTCGCACCCCGAGCACGACGGGAGCCTCCTTCAGGCACGAGTTCCCCAGTCCTCGGACCCCATCGTTCTCGCCTCGGTACAATAGCGAAGGCCAGTACGCCACTGCCAATGTGAATGTGAGTCAATCGCGGTCTTCACGCAAGCAAAGTTTCTCGGGATCGCCTCCCAGGAGGGAGCGTCGCAGCACCTCTTTTTCCTATTATCCGGTCGTGGACGCGCATGGAGAGTCGGACGAGGACGAGCTCATCGAGATCGATGGTGTCACCTACCTGCTGCCCGGGAGGTCATCCAGGTCGAGGCGCGGAAAGGACTTCTTCACTGTCAACGCTGGGAGAGGGCACGCAACTGATTACCACTACTATAAACAGGGCGGTCCCTTCTTCGACAGAGAGAGAGAGGCGGGTTTCGCATCGCCGCGCTTTGAGGAACAACGACGCACCGCTCCCCTTGGCGGCCATGCTCGCCGCAGCTCAGCATCGGTTCCCCAGAGACCCCAGACTGCCCGACCCACCGCCAACCCCCACAAGAAGCCACCATCGCAGCCTGCTGTCCGCGCTGCCACGGAGGCGGACGCCAAGCGGCACAAGATCCCGCCCGGATACTCTCTCAAGAACTGGGATCCCACTGAGGAGCCCATCATGCTGCTTGGTAGTGTCTTTGATGCCAACTCCCTTGGAAAGTGGATCTATGACTGGACCGTCTACCATCACGGACCTTCCACCCCCATCTCGGACATGGCCGGCGAGCTTTGGCTTCTTCTCATCCAGCTGGCCGGAAAGATCAAGCGTGCCGAGGAGTCCGTCCCCAAGATCCGTGCCCTGGAGAACAAGCAGATGGTTGAGGACTTCATTGAAGCCGGTGACCGCCTCACTGACAAGCTCCGCAAGCTCCTCAAGGCGTGCGAGGCCCCCATGCTTCGCGTCAAGACCACTCAGAAGAAGGATCCCCAGCTCGGAAAGAATGCCGGTGTGGAGTTTGTCGAGACCCTCTTCGGCCGTGAGCGTGAGCTTGAGAAGACGGAGCGCTTCATGCATTCCGTCCGTCTCTGGAATCTGCGTTTCGACACCAACTGCGAGGAGATCCTTCGGAGCCCGACCTTGTAAAATTACCGCCATCATGGTTTATCATCTTCCCTCCACGTCGGCTCCGCTTCCACATCACACATCATCGCCATCACCATCACCATCATCGCACCTAATCATGGCGATAATACAACACACAAACAAAAAAACCCAAAATGGATTTACAGGAGCCAGCTTGTACGATTAGGTCTCTTTCCAACTCTTTTGGTCATCCGGGTCTTATACGGGGCTTTTCCAGCCTCACTCGGTAAACACGGGCGGGACCACTCCCTTGCGCGTGCCGTCTTTTTCCGGTCTTTCCACAGCGATACCCAATACCCAATGTGCAGACGAGGCAGGATCGAAGATATTTTTTATTTTATTTTATTACACCCAGCAGCAACAGAAGCGCTGCCAGCTTGTTTTCAAGAGGGACACGGATAACAAAAAAGTACCGGTGTTTGGTCATTTCAGTTGGATGGATCTCGGGGGATATCTGCTTTTTTCTCAAGTCTGTCGGGCGAGGCCATATGTCGCCATGTAATGGTTGTTTACTATCTTTTGTTTTCTTGTTTTGGTTGGGGTCGGCATCGCTGGGCGTCCACGAGCCTCGTTCATTTTACACCGTCAAAAGGGTGCCTCGAATTTTTACGCGCCCATTTCCTTTCTTTTCCTTTCTTCCACGAGGTGGATATACCCATTTCTATTTATTGTTTGTGACAAGATATCAGGCAGGCGGTGACGGTCCTAGAATAGCGGTAGCAATTATTAGATGGAAATTCGGGCTCGATTTTGATATAATTTGGATGTAATTCACAGCTCAATATTTGTTTTTCCCCTCATGAATCAATCAGTTCTGAAAACATGTGTGCAGGTTTTGTCCACCATTTCTATCGGTGTGGTTGGGCTGGCTCTCACCACATTCCTCGTCAGCGATCTGTCCATGCCCACAAAAGTAGAAATTTGAAACATAATTCACCATTCTTCCAATGGACAAAAGCAAAGAAGGGAAAAAAACAAAAAGAGTGCTAACAGAAACCCTAGAATCCAGCCCTAACACTTTGACTGCATGCATATATGCAAGCCTGTTATCGTCCGACAAATGTCGAAAGCCCACTATCCGTGCCTCCCAATATTGACAAATGCCATCCATTTTATTTCCTTGCCCCATCTCTCCTTTTTTTTTTCCTGTTTTGCTTTTCTGAGCCGCTCAGATTCTGGCAATACCACACGCGCACAAAAAAAAAGGAAAAAGGTTGGAAAATAAGATGGGCTTGTGTCAGACAGACACATCGACACCCCCTCCCTCTCCCGGTCTTTCCCGGTGGCCGGGGATTATTACGTGCATCATGGCATGAAAATGCCCACACCCCGGGACGTTATGGAGATGAATGCCGCAGCATGGAATTCCCATTTGAAGCCCCCGTCCCATTCATGTTCGTTTGGAAATGCTAGACTCATGGGGGGAGATTCCATCGGTAGGGCTACCCAACTGTCAGAAAATGTCAATTGTGGAGTCCTGTCAGGATAACAGTTCCAACTTTATTTTCTTCGGATGGATACTTTTTTTTCGTCTGAACTTTTCCGACAACAACAAGCAGGGAACCCATTGCTAATGTTTTTGCAAACAAGCGCCAGTTTGGTTTGGGGAAGGAACACAGTGCAAAAACAGTTTTCTTAGGAACTCAAACGACAGGCATGACCATCGTCCCGAGAGAAGTCCCTCCATCCCCATCAAAACACAAACGGGACATCAAAAATCGGACCGGCGGCCGCCCTTCCTCTCCTCAATCTCCCGCTTAAAAAAAAAAAAAGAGGTCCTGTTCGGCGGGCTACTACTCGGTTGGAGTCCTTCCGTTCTTTTTACCAGCCGAGAGCTCAATCACTTTTCTTTTTGGTGGCCAAGAAAGTGAAACATGATTAACCCACAAATTTCTCTCTCCCTTACAGCTGCAGAAATTTTTTCTTGTTCTTTTGACCCGCTCAGAATGTAGATCTATCACAAGCTGACTCCCCATCTGCAAGTCACCTCCCGTCTCCGTGTATTCCCTGGCTCATACGGGTAGCGACAGGAAACACGAAACGCACCAACACCACGACATCATGGCGTTTTTATTGAAGCTGGGAAAGGAACAAATATGCAAACGGCCGCTAATAAGGCAAGGTCGTACAGTCCAGTTTTTTATTGACAGGCCATGATTCCGTATCCCGCGAATGGAGATGATGAATTCGCGGCCGACAACATCATGGTTTTTTCTTTTACGAGGTTTACGAGAAGAGTAAAAGGGCGAGCTTTTCATTGGTGATTGAAGGAAAAACTCTCGAGAGGCGCAGTCGGACAGATTCTCGGGGAATAAAAACTCCCCCGTGCGACGGACGCGGCTGCGATGCTGAGTTAGGGATAAAGGTTCTGTCGACTGATAGGTAGACGGCGAGCCCCAGCTGTCGGTGTGTTTTATCATTTGCTGTGCCGATGAGCTTTCGGTGGGAAGGATCGTTTGCTCAACGACCATCTACTATCTAATCCTCTTTGAGGGTGTATGCTGGCTGGGCTTGTTCGACCTACACTGTGCTCTCCATTGCACCAAGGCTATATGGTCGGAAGGGATGAGGCGCGACCGAGGGGGCGCAAAAGGGGCGTGTTAGGTGAACGGATGAGCTGAGATGTTCTGCTTGCTTCTGAAACATTGTGTTAGGATCGAGGATCTGCCGGGCTGAAGCTACTACCGCCCCCAGTCTTTTTGGTAATCCAGAGGCAGATGGTGATCCGGGCGCCAGACGTTGAGAAAAGGTTTTTGGGGTCTGGAGTTCGTCTCAACCATGGCCTGTGCACCGGCGTTGATGTTTGCAGTCCGGGCAAATGGTGACAGACAACCTTAAGAGCGCACATATCGCGTCGCATGGCATCATTGGCTGAATGACACCGATGAGCACAAGACTTCGTCCAGCCCTACGAGTGGATTTCCGACTGCCATGTCTGCCCAACCTGCTGCCCACATCGAGGATTCGACACTTCACATCCACAGCGCAAATTCACAGCCGCCGGGGCCCGTGGGGGTTTTGTGTAGGTAGTCACTCACCCCATCACATCTTGACGGCGTCAAACCCGAGCGCGGTTACAGCGATCATCACCAAGCACTGCACCGCCGGGAAGTCCGTTCCTAACCCCCTCCCCGACCCCCCCCAATCACAACTCTCGTGCAACTCTCCTTGCAGCCCCCTCGTGGTGTGGCTTTTGTTTCCATTTTCTTTTCGGGTTCTTCGCCAGGCTGCAACAGCTGCGCCTCTTGCTTACATTTCTGGTGGTTGTTTTTTCTCACGTTTTTTCTGCCGCCCCTGCGGCACAGCGTCCAGTTCTTCCCTTCCAGCGGCAGTTGTTGGATCAGTGCCACGCGGACCAGTTTTTGAGACCCCTATTTTGGGGTGTTTTGTCGCGTATGTAGTACCGACAATGACGGAGTAAGATGGATGGAGGTGTGTGTGGAAGGGCCGAGGATGAAGGGTTTAGCACTTTACATTCTGGCGCAGAGCGCAAGAGAATGGCGGCCAATCATTGGGAATTTATAGAAGATGCTGCTGCCTCACTCGTCAAATTGAAGGCCGAGAAAGCGGTGATCGGAGTAGCAAGGCTGCGACGAAAGTTTGCTCCAGCCAGTTCAACCCAATGCCAGATGTGTAAGGTATACACCAACCTTCTCCCGTACTACTAAAGGTCTAGCAACAGGCACAGCGGTTGTGTCGCTTGGGAACAGATCACTTCAGAAACACTCCCCACACCATATGCTACTCTCGGGCTTGGAAGGATGATGGGTGTATGCACGGCGCATGCAGAAGGGCTGCTGAGAATATAGATGCCAGGTTTTTTATTGGGCACCTTGCTGCTTTACCAGTTCGCTGTCGGGTGCTTTTGGGGCTTGCTATGCAAGTTTTCCTTGTGCTTTGCGCTGGTATGAGCCACAGAGCCTTATATTCAAGGCGTTTAGTTGGATGATAGGTGGGTGTACTATTCCTTTTTTCTAGGCGCCTCTCTTTGAATTCTATATCTCATTCCCTTTCTGTTCCTCAAGCTTGAGGGCTTGGGAAATCGATAGCCCAGATAGAATCTCATCGAGTTCGAGGAAAGCGCAATGAATTCGAAGCTCGATCTGACCGGTTGGGGCTATTCGGGTAAAAGCGAATTGCAGTCCTCCCACCCTACATAATCCAGCCGTTGCCTGAGGTAGGATTTGCATTGGAGGAGAGGGTTGCATTGGAAAGTTTCTCCATCGCTTCTAGCCAATGTTACCCAGCCGTGTCAACCACATCTGCGGCCCTTCAATGCATACCTGGTCTGGGGATGTGGCTGCCGACTGTTCCGCGGGAGAAGGTGGAGGAAATAAGTGACAAGCTGCTACACAATTGGCAAGAAGAATCTATGTGAAGCCTTCTGAGATCGAGGCTATGTCAGCACAGCAAGTCAATCTCAGCCTTACGGGATCGGTGGCGCTAGGTCAAGCCCTGAGGAGAGAATGTTTCATGTTACATGCTTCTTATGTGGTGAGGAGAAGCTATCAGATGCTGGCTAGCGGGGAAGCATGGTAGTCTAGAGCTGGATGAAGATCGAACAAGTCGTTTTTGAAGGATTATGGGTTTCCCATCTTGCTGCTTAGGGTCAAAGCTGGGTTGTGCACGGATTGGATGTTGGGGTTGTCATTGGGGGATCAAACACATGTACGTCTTCGCTAAAGGGGACTCAGGAGGTCCCTTGACGGTGCAGAGCGTAAGCTCCCTTAGTCGAGATAGTCCATTTACCTCCCTTATAAACAATCCAGACGACTCGCCGTTCCTGAACCTTAAGTTACTTACTTGCCAACATGACTCGGGATGTATCCCATAACATTGTCTCATAGGTATATAGGTATGGCATGTCCTTTATATAGGTAGCCGTCAAACCAGTCTTCACAGAAGCCAAAGCTTGACTTAGTCCACAAGTTCAGTGCCGCTGCCAGTGGATCATCAGATCACCAGCCCTTCATGCCAAAGCTCCCCGACCACAACATCCAAGCTGCAAGACCCATCTAGCGTTGGTGTCACCAAGAAATAGTATTTCTTTCCAAAGGTACGTAGCTGACAGCCTTGTGACAGACATTACTCACCCTCTCCTGGCCGTGCACATTACAGTTTGTGCCACTAAATAGATTGCGCGTGCACCACACCAAATGGTCTGTATGTGCTGACGCCTCAACGTGTGGGTGCTCAGCGGGCGGCTAATAACTGTTGAACCAAATGTTCAGCAGTGCCCCAAATAGTACCGATAAATGTCGTGCATATATCTGTTTGCTGCACCATTGTGGAACAGAGCCAATCAACGACGTTGTATGACTGTGATCTGCTGTGATTCGCCGTGATGGGTGTGAACACCTTTTTCTCCGTAAAAATCTTTTCTCTCTCCATTCTTGGCCTTTTACCTTGATCAGGGTATTTTGTGGAGGAGTTGAGAAGGACTGGGATGACAAGGTGTGATTTTGGTGACGTGAAGGGCTGGTGAATAGAATGGGCGTTACCGTCCGCTGTTGGTCATAGCAAACGTCCTAACTGTGGTCTTCAGGTCGTCTTATCCGTAGGTATCATAATGGATTCCTGAGCAGAAAAGTTGGGTTGCTGACGATCCCCTATTTTGAAGAATGGTGTTGCTGAATCATCCACCCTCAGGCTTCTCTCCAGGCACGCACACGATGAAACCTGAATGCTGAAACATAGCAGCTCAGCACCGCCATCCTCTGCTCGCACTTCCATCACAACCTTCTAGAAGGAAACGGCCCATACATTCTAGGCACCTACCCACGAGCATGCTGGGAAGACGCATGTCAGGAATTGTGCAGACTAGCTGCTTATGTATTTTTAGGCGGGAGAGACAAGATCTGGCTAGTATGACGGTGTGGTTCACTCACTAGCCACAGGTTTACCGGGTGCTGTTGGACTAGGCGCAGTGCATGAGTGCAGTAGTAGCGTTGCACGATCGTTGAAGGAGGGGTCAACCAGTACAGCACATACACCCCCCCCCCGGCCCCTTCTGTCCCCTCCTTTGGCTCTCCACGGTGAAGGGTGCGCGGATGTTAGACTCCGTATGTGGTTGGAGAAATGAAGTATTCTCATCACGAGTGGGTGGCAGCGTACTGTTTTTTGCACACAGTGCTGTCCCTTTTGGGTTTGGCCTCCACCAGGACCGTTGAAGATGGTATGCTCTTCCCCTTCTGGCGGATGTCTCGGTTACGGTGCTGTTTACCTACCTGGCCTGGAGTTACTAACACTGCCGGATTCATTAACGGACCGAGCACCGAGAGCCTCTGTCCAGTTGCAACGGATGTCGACAGCCTCTGTCTCATATCTCACGTTGTAGCTGATGGCTAGTGATGTCGCAGACTGATCAGATCGGCGCCGAATGCAGTAGGGTTGAAGCGCCCAGAAATCTGCGGTACTCAGCAGCACCTGATAATTGCTATCACTGAGGTAAGGCAGGTAGGTTTAAGCGATTTGCGCTGAGGGCTTGTGTCTTTACCAAGCAAATGGAGTATGAAGGCCTTACACTATGCCATTGCCCAGCGCTTCAGTGCCCAATATCAAGGCAATGAATAGTCAGTGCTCCGGTGACAATGACATGGGTATCTTGGGTTGCCAGACGGCTCATGTCGGCATGCGCAGTTCGTCCACCCGGCACTTGCTGGCTGGGCAGGCTGTAGATGACGTCGTGGGGTTAGCTCTAACTTTACGCTCACAACAGTCGCAATTCGCTGCCCAGTTAGGAGTTTACATAATCATGACTTTGAATTCCTGATTTTCATGGTTCGGCAAGCTAAAAAGGCGCGTTTGGCGAGTTTTATGCCGTCAAAATCGATGAAGGAGGGCGGGGTTGGGTCTCTATCGCAGAGGAGGGGCAGACGTGCAGCATGCAGCGGAGATCGCCATACCCCGCAGTTAACCGGAGTGGCTAGAACCCTAACCCTTTTGTTTCCTCAACAAACCTACCTACCCCTAAATCGCCCAAGGGGCTGACATATACATGGAGTTTTCGTTCTTAATGAATAGGGAGCCTAAGGAGTCTCTTTCATTGAATCATGCATGATCATCCTTGCCAAAAATAAACCTCGTTGTAGAATAGCGCAAAGTCTCGAGGGCACCACACACCATATTCATCAATTTTCGGCTATCTTGCACCCCTGTCCCTAACAACCGAAGCGAGTGAGCGGCAGACGAGGAAAACCTCTCCTCTACTAAATCGGAAGGTGGGAAGCAAAAAAATATACGACGACGTGGGCCTGATTCGAACAGACGCTCCCGAAGGAACAAGATTTCTAGTCTTGCGCATTAGACCACTCTGCCACCACGCCCTGAAACTGATTGAAAACGATTCCGGAAACTGGATTTATTAGACGAGAAAGACAGCACAATGCATCCACACAACAGACCAGACAACAACGTTGCGTGCCCCCCATAGGAAGGCAGAAATGCTTTCACATTGTCCCGCAAGAATCACTTGATCTTGTTGATGGCGGGTGAGTCCCCATTCCGCTTGTGGTTGAGGTGCATGAACGGACCAACGTGAAAAGTATGGGATGTTGAATGTAGAGTCCATGGCCAAAGTGAAAAAAAGATCTACATATTGAACAGCTTAAATGCAGGATTATGGGCAGCTCTGGCAGGGGCACTATCAAGATGTCCAAACGTTGTGAAAAGATGGTTTCCGTCATCGGGCGCCTCTTGTCATACATCGACCGGCTTGAACACCTACCTATAGTACTATAAATGAGGGAAATTGGTACTGTGGGCTTACGGACCGCAAAAGTGGTGCCTCCCCAGATACAAAGCGGGATAAGGAGCGAGGACAGAAATGCCGTGGCATCATTGGATCGGGTGTGGAGCGCTAGCAGAGTCTCCTGGCAACGATAAGAGTGAAGAATAAAAAGGGGGAGGAGGGAAGGGGACGCTAACTGAGGTAATAAATAATGCCAGATCGTGGCTATATGTGCTGGGAACTGCTGGGTTAGTAGCATTCTTGACCGGTAGCAGGTGGCAAGGACGTGCAGGATTGGTTGAGTGATTGACAGGGCAAAATTCAGGGGCAAACTAAGAGAGTGATCACCTAACAAGAACGGACTTACACGCAGGGCTGCATCAACTGCTCAAGATTATGGCAGCGTCGGTATATGAGCTTGGGGGTACTGAATAGGGAAACCGGAAAGGTTTGTTGAAGCAGATTTCAGTGACCGGCGTGTGAGAAGGTCGAACAACTTTGGGCTTCAGGGACCTACAAATACAGCGCGGGCACTGCACTAGGAGCAAGTGCTACTTCTGTAGGCAAGGAAGAGAGAATGGTAGGGCAGTCGCCGATAGTCTCGCCATGATATCTGTTATCGTATTAAAGGCTAAAGTGGGCAAGAAGAAAGAAATCATCTCTTATGTATAATAGTACTCTCGTCGAGATATAGCTGTTATTGTGATTGGGCGTCTAGGTTGAGAGAGCCCAGAGAAGCAAAGACGACAGACTGTAGTATCTGCTGTGGACCTAGAGAGGTTGAAGAGACAAGCAGATTCCACACTGTGTGATTGAATCTGGTCTTTTAGGAGAATGTATTCCGCATTAAAAACCGGCTGCGCTCATGAAGCCTTCGGAAGCCGACGGTGGTGGGCGAGGAGAACTACAGCGGTCAATTGGGACGGAATACAGTTGAAGTAAGCTGTAGAGCCTGGCCATAGAAAGAACGTCAGCCAATGTATAGTCATGCCGGGATAATGGGGAGATGGTGGGAGAGACTGCTTTGTGGGTCGGATCGATGAGTCGTTTGATTTCAAGAGAAGGAACCACAAATAAAGATTCATCAGGCACGAGACGTGTGAGACGATTCCACAACAATCATTGGAGGTAGGTACCTTATATTCCACTTCTCAAGTAGTGCCCCGCTAGCAAAAGGGTGGTGAACGGGTCGGCCTGTTGGTGCTACCGTAGCTCAATACCTGAGTTAGCAATGTTTAGTGATGTAAAAGGGAAGGAGAAAGTAAAACGAGTACAGTAGTTAGAACAGCATCAACCTCCATCTCCGAGATTAAGTAGATCGACACTACCTACCTACCTAGGTATAATCATGAAGGCATCGCGATGGAGGGAACGGCAGAAAACAAAAAAAAATACATACCGGCCTTGGCATACGCTTAAGAGGAATGCGCTTGGAGGGAGTTTTGGGCGAGAAGAGCAAGGCACTGAATTGATTTTTATCGTGGGAAAATAAAGCGGCTGGCCTGAAATGTCGAAGTTGTGGAGAGGGGTTTCGAAGGAATCGACGATCCACTTGTTCGTTTAGGTGGTAGAGGACGTAGAAAATACAAACAGTCAACTTATAGAGGTGGGATCATGAAGACTTTAATGGTACCTCAATTGGAGACCATGGAATCAGGTAGGTAGGCACTAGAGAGTAGGTATATTGGACGTGAGTTTCGGTACAAGCCCGAGGAGTGTGAGTATCTATTGAGAGTTTGCAGGATAGAAGGTGGCATAGGCTAGAGGTAGAGAAATGAGAGAAGACTAAAGAGAATAGATGCAACGGAAGAAAGGATCATATCTTGAAGACTTTCTGGGCTGTCTGGTTAGGTACCTAGGTATGTCGGGGCATCTCAATTGTCCTCATGGGCTGGGAAGGGGTCTAGATGCCTCAGATTGCTTTCGGAGCGACCTGCTACGATGAGGTATATGAAGAAGCTTCTGACGTCCAGCTATAGCAAGGCAGCGCCGAATAGATTGTGCTGTCTAATGATAGACTGATGTTCCAGATAACTGCTATGCTGAGGTAGCAGATTCAAGTCGAGGGAAGATCATTCGTGTCAAGGTTCAGGTTACAACTTGAAGACTGGCAGCAAACGGTCACAGGCACTAATGCGCAGTACACTAAGGTAGTCAGCAGAGAAGCATGGTTGACAGATTGTACTCAACAGGACCATCTCCATGTATTAACTAACCGCTGTGTTTGCAATGGGGCAGGTTAGATAAACAGGTATATAGCAAACATAGCCCGGATCATTGATGTCATGCGTGTGGCTTTCAACTTGAGCATTGGAGGCACTATTAGACCGCGGAACTCCGCAGTTGTCAACATTCATGTTGACATCTAGAACTGATCCACTCAACCTAGCTCAACCGATACACTACCGGTACATGAGAAGTTGATGCCATACTAGATGCCGGCTATTTTGCACGGAAATAGCCATGTTACCTCACCGTGCTCCACCGGGCTGACCCGCCAATGCCAAGTCACATACACTTAAGCGAAGAGGGGACCAGGGGTCGATTTCGTCACCCAAGAAAATCATTCACTAACCTCGTTCATTTCGACATTAGAAAGTTGCTTAAAAGCCTCTCGGTAATTTGACCAGGATGACCACAACTGTCCACCTTGCAGGAGATGGTTCCTGCATGTTCTCTGCTGCCACCGCGCAGAGTGCGTTCAAGGAGAACTGTAGGTTCAGGCGAGGGGTCAAGCAGCCACACATCGTCCGACGAATAGTCCTGCTCACAAGCTGCTCATCTCCATTACCTTATCTTACCAGATGAACCTCAGCGCGGGGTCTATCCAATTTTTCATCTATTTTTCGGTAGCTGCATGTCTTGCCCTATTCCCACTTCAAGCGTGGTGTGGGAGCACAACAGCACCTTCCAGTGACCAGGCCCCTGGACGGGTCAGCCAATATTTCAACGTGTCATTTTCCTCCCCATTGCTCCTACTTCATCAACAGCTCCAATGTTGACAACAACATAAGAACTCTCGATTTTCTCCAGCAAAACCACAAACAGCCCCTCCCGATAAGAGGTTCACAAACCACGAGCAGAGAAGCGGTGACAGACGCAAAAGAAATCCCCACTAAGGCTTCACCGATACCCACTTGGTCAGCCATCACTGGGACCAACTGGGACCACTGCAGAGACCACACCTCAGCACTGCATCTCGCGCTTGACCAGGATGAGTTGGGCAAGGTGGACCAACCCCTCCAATTTTTCTTGACAGTCACCTCACTTTTGACCATCGTGAGCGCCATTCCACGAGGGGTTCCGTTCTCTTGAACTCCTTTGACATCATTCTTTTTGGGTGATTGGTGACACGAAACCGCTGGTCGGACAGTTGCGCAAGGAAAATACGAAAACATCATCACGGTCTGCCGACAAGGACAGAGTCGAAAGCTTTTCAAAGAACGACATCTCACCGCCCAACTCTGCATACAGAGAGATACCATGCCCCCGCAACGAAGGTGACATTCAGGTATCTAAGCGCTTGGAAAAGAACTTGAAATCTCGGGAAAACCCATTCTTTTACATCAAAAACGTATGCATCCCATTCCCATCACCTCTGCTCTGACAAACCACCTCTAACATCCGTCTCAGACACAAAAACGTCCCCAAAAGAGACATAACGAGTAGCAATGCCTAACCTCTCGCCGCCCAACACTCTCCCACTGCCCCAGCTCCTCTCCTCCCTCTTCCTCTCTTTCACTCGACTCTACCAAACCCTCCTCGTCTCTCTTCAAAAGCGCTTCAACCCCCGCGCCGCCCTCGCCGGTGATGAAGATCACCTCCTTAACGGCATCTGGTTTTTCCTTTTGTCACTGGAAGCGCTGATTGTGCTTGGGGTGCTGTTTAAGGCCGTGGTGAGGGGGTTGAGGTGGAGGATTAGGAGGAGAAAATTGGGGATGATGATGAGTCGGCCGGGGAGTTCATATCAGTGGGAGGATAAGAGCCGGGCAGGGCAGGGATGGATGATACCGTCTACACCGTCACGGGAGAAGGGGTTCATCCGAAGGGATAGTAGCGCCACAGCTAAATGGGGAGAAGATAAGTGGTGGCAAGAAGGAGAAGGGCACGGGTTCGAGTGGAAACAGGGGTGGGATAGGTATGGTGGGCATGAGAAGGGATATTGAGGAATGAGGTGGTAAGGTGATATATGAGAGACGAGGTGGATGAATTCATGAGGGATGAATATTTGCTTGATACCGCTACCTACAATATGGCGGACGAGATTTTCGCGGCAGCATTACGGCGTTTGGGCGGGCAAAGAATAATCTGATGCATTTGGGTGGCGTTTTACGGGATGGTTTATTATGTACATAATTCAGACTCTTGCATGTACCTGGTATTTTAAGTTGGAAATTAATATGCGGGAAGCACAAGTACCTTAGTCCAAGGTTGCCCTAGCTGACGGAGGTTCAAGGTGGCGTTCATACAAATTTATGCAATGTACAAGCTGCATGTACGACGGCTAGTGTTTCGCATATGTGAGACAGCAGGAAGTGTTCTGGTTTAGACGGACGGTTGTACTAGTCATATCCCATGACGGACCTCCGGTCACTTCCACGACTCGGAGCGAAGGATCAAAGAGGGACATGACCTCGAGGCAAGTGCGACCGAGCTGCAAACATTTTTTTTTTTTGGATCGACAGTCGCGCTTGTCGAATACTTGTTAAATCCCGGCATCAATCAATTCTCTATCATCTTCCCATTGCGAGGATCATGGCTCTCACCGTCTCCAACTCTGACGAGAGCTCTAGTAGCGAACCAAAACACTCCGCCCAGCGCGACTACAGCTCCCTTCCAGATGTCTCGACTCATGACCGCATCTCGTTTCCCTACATCTTCTCAAAGAACGTCTCTGTCCCTCTCTCCCCTCCAGCCACTGGCACTGGCCTGATACGGTGTAACGTCTACCGTCCTCACGACTCCGACTCGAAGCCTGTCCCGGTGTTGGTCACGTACGGACCATATGGGAAAGACATTCCCTATCGCGTGTAAGTTCTCTCAGTTCCCGTCAGCGCAAAAGCGAGAGCTCTACCCAACGCCGATTGGGACACCGCAACCAGCCTGCAAGGCGCCGCATGGATGTTGCGAACCGCCAACCTTGATCATCCAGGCCCGCGTGTTTCTTCTCGTTCATGGTACTGACCACCATGGCTTTTATCTTTTTAGGTTTAACCCCAAGTCCTTCTCGGAAGTCAACCCCCGCCACAAATCCATCCACTCCTGCTGGGAAACCCCTGACCCCCAGTTCTGGATCTCGGCCGGCTACGCCGTCGTGCGTGGCGATGAGCTCGGCACCGGCCAAAGCCCGGGATTCCTGGACACCATGTCCCGCTCCACTTCGGAGGCCTTTGAGGATCTCATCACCTGGGCCGCATCCCAACCATGGTCGACCGGCAAGGTTGGGCTTTTGGGGGTGTCGTATTATGCCGGGTCGCAATGGCGGGTTGCGGCGAGGAGACCGAAGGGGCTGGCGGCGATGATTCCGTGGGAGGGGATGAGTGACTACTACCGGGATCGGTGCCGGCACGGGGGGATCTATAGTGATGGCTTTGTTGGGTGGTGGTGGAACAACCAGGTGGTGAATAATCAGTATGGTCTGCGAGATAGGAGGGGAGAGAAAACAGTTGACGAGGGCGGGGAGATGGATGAGAAGGAGTTGGAAAACAGCAGGAGAGATCAGAGGGTGGATAATCGAGTGAATAACTTCAGAGACGAGGAGTACTATTCAGAGAAGGAGTATGATCTTGGGGATGTTCAAGTACCGCTGTTGAGTGTTGGCAACTGGGGCGGAATACTCTTGCATTTACGGGGGAACGTCCAGGGATATTTGCATGCTGGGAGTGAGCACAAGTTTCTGAGGATGATTACGGGACGGCATGACCTTCCGTTCTACTATGACGAGGAGGTGGAGGTGCAGAGAAGCTTTTTGGATGCGTTTCTCAAGGGGGAGGATGCGGATGGTTGGACGACGGGGAAGAAGCCAAAGGTTGATTTGGTGATACGAAAGGGAGATGCAGGGGTCAACGATGCGGAGAGGGAGCAGCGGATGTTTGAACGGAGGGAGGAGGAAGAGTGGCCGATTGGACGGACAGAGTACACCAAGTTTTATCTTGGGGCTGATATGACGATGAGGATGTTGGACGACTGGACTTGTGAAAAAGGGGCGAAGAAGTTGGGTTATCGGGCGTTGGGAACAATTGATGATTTTCAGAGATTGACTTTCCAGACTGTAGCTTCGGACATGGCTGGAAGGGAGGTGGAAATCACAGGGCACATTGTTGCCCACCTCAACGTATCTGTATCGCCTAACAGAGGCGGGCCGATGCCGTCAGACATCGATCTGTTTTTGACACTTCGACACGTGAGTGCGAATGGGAAGGAGATCTTTTACACAGGCACTGCGGGCGATCCTGTGCCGCTAACCAAAGGGTGGTTGAGGGTCTCGCTCAGAAAGGTCAATAAGGAACATCCGAAGCACCAGCCGTGGCTGCCGCATCGTGACTACGTTAGCAAAGATGCCCTTCCTGTGATCCAGGGGGAGGTATATCCTGTTGATGTGGAGCTATGGCCGACTAGCGTTACGCTTCAAGAAGGAGAGAGACTGGCGTTGGAAATATCGTCGGGCGATACCCAGGGCTCCGGCATCTTTTTACACAACGATCCTGTGGATAGGTACGGGAGTCCCGTTCTGGGCTGTGTTATGAACTTTGGACTAACAGGGGACAGGTCTCCGAATGTTTTGCAGGGAATGAACTACATTCACGTTTCGAAGCAATATAGGAACTATCTGTTGTTGCCGGTCATTTACAACTCGTAGCGCCCTCAGTCCTTGCGACATATCTAACATACTGTGGTAATAATGGGTACACTGTCCTTCCTGTGTGTATGGCCACCAACGCGTTTGCCTGGCGCCCCCGAGAAGGACCGATTTGTATGTAACAGATACCGCCCCAAAACTAAGGTACACTTTCATAACTTCAGCCAATTCAATTGCACATCCTTTCTCCCTACTTACTCTCTGGCATATGAAGATTCGAGCGTCTCCTGCCCTCTTGTTACACGCGTGAGTAGACTCTGACGCACCATGTTGCCCGAGATGCTCGACATCACCTCACAGCCGGTGCTCAAGTGGGCTCGCCACAGCCCAAGACACCCATCCACCTCTCGGCCGACTTTACGCGCTTGACGCTCGAAACGCTCGCGATCACAACCATGGACACGCGCTTCAACTCCTTCTACCACGACGATCTCCACACGTCCGTGCGACACTGTGGTGCCATATTCACTGAGTTCAAGTTGCAGCGCCGCTCGAACCGGCCGACATGGCACACGGCGCCGCAGTGGACTGCGAACCGTCAGCTTGACGAGAACAACGCCTTTATTCCGTGCCTTTTGCGCTGATCATTCTCGCTTCCCGGCGCGCGCGAGATTGAGAATGAGAGCAGCGAGCTTGCCGACCGCAGGGACGTCTTCACTGCTATGCTGCACCGGCGCGACCCGGTCACGGGTGAGCAGCTCGCCGACTCCGCCATCATCGACAGCATGATCACCTTCCTATTCACCGACCATCATACCACCGCCGGCCTGCTCTCCTTCCTCCTCTTCCACCTTATCCGCAACCGGGACGCTTATGAGAAGCTGCAGGACGAGATCGATAGCGTCCTCGGCGGTGGCACCATGATAGTTGTTGATCACCTTCAAGGCTTGCCTGCGCGAGACGCTGCGTCTGGATCCACCCGCACAGGCCTTCGCCGTCACGCCGCTGGTCGACGACGACAAGCCTGTTCTGCTCGGCGGGTGCTACCCAGTATCCCACGGTCAGTCGGCCGTCGTGCTCATCCCCTCGCTGCATTGGAACCGCTCCGTGTTCGGCGAAGACGCCGAGGTGTTCCAGCCCGAGCGCATGACGGAGGAGAAGATGCAGCAGCTCCGCAAGAACTCGTTCAAGCCTTTCGGAAACGACGTCCGTAGCTGCATCGGGAACAACTTTGTTCTGCAAGAACCTTCGATTTCTAAGGGGCTGTTTCTCTACGCGCACTTGTCGATATCCTGTAAAATAAAAAATGCGAGGACAGCAGAGACGTGCAGGTGTTTACTCGTCGTGTTTGGTGAGAAAGTGGATGGGCTTGCAGTCTGCGTCGACCCGTTTTATGCACTAACAAGGTCCCATATATGCTTAGCGAACCGTAGCATAACTTCATACGTCAACAGTGGAGACATCTCGATCGACTCTCCTGACGGGCACCGCGTGAGCAGCTACGCAAGTTCAACTTCTGCAGGATTTGGAACGGACTGGAGCATATTCGCATTGGGGAGACACTGGGAGAGCATGAGCTGGCTTAGGCTGGGAGAAGGAAGTACACAGTTGAGGGAGCAAGACATGGTCAGAAGCTTCCCCGCTCTTCAATTGCATTCCCGTTACACAACCACCCGGACCGAGCGGTGCTGTGCCTGAGTTGAGGGGTCGATGCATTGGCACAACGGCCGATCAATCGGGTAAAACACTACCTTCACAAAGAATGCCCTGGCGCCCCTCCTCTGCTTCAGCTTCCCCATCGTCAAGCTGATGCCTATGACAAGTTGACGAGGGCTTCCATTCGCGTGCTTCAATGCTGCGACCATGCAAGAATCGAGGTGTATCTTCTCAATACCTTACACCTGGAATAACAAGAGGTGAAGCTATTCTCCTGTCCGTCGAAGTCGCAAGACCACATGAAGCCCCACTTTGCTGCGCCCCACTTGAGCCATAGCTGTGTGGTGTCGGGTTGGACGGGACCGGGCAAGGAGCTTTCGAGAGAGCTCCAAACAAAGGTTCAAAGAGGGGAGCTGTTAACGCTCATGTCACTCGAATTCCGGAGCCAATTTGTGCAGTGCTATATCCTCACAACACACTCTCTCAAAAACCATGCAACTTTCTCCAAGGCCTTTCCCAATGCCTTTGCAATGCCTGATTATGTTTTTTGTATTTTCGTCATCCGCTGCCGTCTCGAAACGGGGGCTGACAGCAGTGGGTCTCTGGCCCTGCTACCCCGGATTTTCCCCAGATTCCCTTTGAGCTACCCCCTGCTGACGGCTGTTAGCGTGCTGCAGAACGCTCGGACCAGGTACCTTTCCTTGTTCGGACGGTGCTGGGGTGAGCCTGCTGTGTCGTTCCATGATGATGTACTCGTCACGCGATGCTGTGATTTGGCCAACGTGATCACTCGACTGACAATTACCCCGCCCGGTCTGACGAAACAGTCGAGCCAGGCACGATGCGAGCGGCAGGACATGATCGGCTCTGTTCCCGGCTCTGCTATATACCCCTTTCTTCCCCGCCCCGAAGCCTTCTCTCGTTCTTCTCCTCTCTCCTCTTCTTCTTTGTCCATCGACATCCTCTGCAAACAACCATCGAGAACAACCTGTTGATCATATCAATCTTGTCTCTACCATCTCCAGGGACAATCAGCTTTCAGCGACACTTACAACCAACCAGTCAGCCAACCAGCACCCCCAGCCTCCACCATGTCCGGCGAACCACTCACCAAGGTTGACTCTGCCGTCCAAGGCCTCGGCACCTCCCCACCAAAGGAGACCAAGCACAGGAGAGCATCCTCCAGCGCTGCTGGTGTGATGAACATCAATGACCTGGGTAGGTTCCTGCTTCCCGTCGTTCCATATCCATCCTGCAGCACCCCTACCGAACAAGCAAACCAGCTAACACCAACTGCAGAGGCCCAGGGCATTGAGCTCCAAATTGCAAAGGAAACGCAAAAGACGGGGTGGTAAGTCTTGTCTTCCCTGATGATCTTGGTGATCACCACACCCCCTCCTTTCCCCGCACCCACAGAACTGACATAACCGTGCAGGAAGATCAACACCTCGCCAAGCACGGTGGATGAGAAGGATATTCTCAAGAAGCTCCTCACGACTCCCCCAGTCAAGAAGATTGATTTGCACTTCCCATTGGGACTCGAAGTAACAGCGAGGAACCTCAAGGGTGTCACCGTCAAGGATGCGCTGGACGCTATCCACAAGCAGTTCAAGAAGAGGGTATGTCATCGAACTGTTGCGCCTTGGTTAGCGGTCTTGTTGTGTTCATGACTAACTTTCTTGATGTTTACCAGGCTGATGACGAGCTCGACCAACCTTACCTCAAGGGCTTCGAGTGGGACAAGGAGGAGTCATGGACCAAGCTCATTGTCCACCTGTCAAAGGATGCTGGTGTATCTTCCGGCGGCGGCTCCAAGAAGAAGAAGAAGGGTGGTGACGAGTAATGAAGAGACACGCCCCCATAGCGCAGTTACTTCTCCAACAACATACCGAGATACACTCTGAAAGAGTTGCATCTTGAGACTGGGCTATTGCCGCGGAATGCCACGCCGCGCGCCCCCCCCTTGGGAAAAGGTGTGGTAGGCGGTGGGCAACCTGGAACTTTTGCCTTCTTGATGTGGTACGCCATCGGTCATTAGCAGGCCATCGCGATACTTTTGATCTGATCGTAGGCTTTTGTGGAAAGTCTACCCATTTTTGTCCGGGTGACGAGGGAGAACTATCGCGGGACAGTCTATAGCTCTGCTTGCCAATGAAACATGTCACCTGAGTCCTGAGTTTACCTCGCTGTTACTAGCCTGTACACCGCAGTCCCTATGCTCGTAAAGTGTAATGAAGATGAGCTCTAGTTGTTATGCTTCTTTGAGCTGCGTACCTGGATTAGCATCGGGCGATCTCTTTCCGGACCGGAAATGTCGGGGCTTAGTGACGTATGGTGTGCCGACGGGTGCGGGGCTGTTGCTTTGGAAGCTATCGTGGGTGGCCTGATCTCAGCTGCGGAAGCTAAGTGGTGCCATGTCGATCGATTTCCTGCAAATTCCTCTGGCAAAAAGGGCAAAGCCACATATATAGATAGGATGGACATATCGTAGCTCTAACCTTCTTTACCAGGCCCTGCCATCCTTCCATTCTGCGACTCCGTCTTGGAGAGATTGATGGTCGTTAAGAGTGGGGAATCACTCGTGCCGTTGAGAGCGGGTCTGCTCCACATACGGGCAGCTCGGGCACAGACCAAACACATGTTCATCTGCTGGGCCGGCGAGGAATTCGGGAGCGCATATTCTCGGCTACGATCGGCTCCGAAAACCGCGGAATTGAACTGGACGAGTTTCGTGCCTGCATTTTTCCCTCGATTGACACGCGAATCCGTGGATTTGGGCCGAGCTGGGACGAGAATGACGAACAGTAACGGCAAAAGAGCTTTTTTCTGGGGCGTGCCGAGTTGGGCTCTGCGGGGATTTGTTGGACCTGTTTTGTTTCACTTTGCATGAGCGAGTTGGGAAAGAGAAAGTATTAATGGGCGTGATCACCCGCTGCTTTTGGGAATCCACTTGGTCTCCGTTCGTCAGTTCGTAGTTTGGCACGGGCTCTAAATATATTCGGCCATCTAGTTATTCTGAGGGAATCGACACCATGCCAGTCACCACCTTCTCCATCCCGGAGAAGTATGAGTACCTGATAGGCTTGGACTCGTATCACCAGTTTGTCCCTCCCTGCCCCCATCTCGGTCATCGCCATCTCTGTTTTCTAACTCTTCACAGAAGCGAAGCCCATCCCGGGGCCCTCCCCCTTGCCCAAAACTCGCCCCAGAAGCCGCCCCTCGGCCTCTACGCTGAGAAACTGTCCGGCACAGCCTTCACTGCCCCCCGCCACGAAAACAAACAGACCTGGCTATACCGCATCCTACCCTCTTGCGCGCACCCCCCGTTTGAGCCAATCACCGCCCACAACGAAGCGGTTGAAACCCAGCATGAGAAGAGACATTACATTCCTAACCAGCTCCGCTGGGATCCATTCGATCACGACGAGCAAGCCGAGCATGATTTTGTCGATGGATTGAAGCTCGTCGCCGGGGCGGGGGACCCTACACTGAAGCAAGGGATCGGAATCTATGTCTACGCTTGTGGAAGGGATATGAAGCCGAAGGAGGCGTATTCTTCTGCGGACGGCGACCTGCTGATTGTGACCCAGGAAGGGGGACTGGACATACGGACTGAGTTTGGGAGAATGGTGGTGAGGCCAATGGAGATTGCGGTGATTCCAAGGGGGGTCAAATACCGGGTTGGGATTCTTGGGGAAGAAGACAAAAAAGCGAGGGGTTATGCGTTGGAGCTGTACCAGGGACACTTTCAGCTTCCCGAGCTGGGACCGATCGGGTCCAACGGTCTCGCGAACGCGAGGGACTTCCAGGTTCCCACGGCCGACTTTGAGGAGGACTACGGGGCGACGGCGCAGGAGGGGAGGAATGAGTGGAGCATCAAGGTCAAGTTCAACAATGGGCTGTACGAGACAGTGCAGAGACACAGTCCGTTTGATGTTGTGGCCTGGCATGGGAACTACTATCCGTTCAAGTACGATCTTGGAAGGTTCAACACGATCGGCACAATCAGTTATGATCACCCGGACCCCAGCATTTTCACCGTGTTGACGGCGCCGAGCGAGAAGGTAGGGACGGCGGTGGCTGACTTTGTGATTTTCCCACCGAGGTGGTTGGTGGGGGAGGATACCTTTCGGCCGCCGTGGTATCATAGGAATACCATGAGTGAGTTCATGGGGTTGATACAGGGGGGTTATGATGCGAAGAAGGGAGGGAAAGGGGGATTTGTGCCTGGAGGAGCGAGTCTACATAATGTCATGAGCGGACATGGGCCGGATAGGGATAGCTATGAGGGAGCTCGGGAGGTGGAACTGAAGCCGCAGAAGGTGGGAGAAGGGAGTTGCGCGTTTATGTTTGAGAGCTGCTTGATGGTTGGCGTGACGGAGTGGGGCTTGAGGAGGTGTCGGAAGGTACAAGAGGGGTATAATAAACATAGCTGGGAGGGGGTCCAAGTTCACTGGAAGGGGAGGGCTAACCAATGAGTACGGCGACAACGGTCATGATGAGACCTATATTTAGAGCGGAATCTGTTGAACGTGCTTTTGAATTCTGAACATTCACCTACGCGCTTATGTTTGTTTACCTTCTAGATTGGTCTTCGTTTAAATACGATCTCAATTTACCAGTGCTTGTTCTCGTTGTCAGCAAAATGTAAGCGACACTTTTATTGAATGGTACAAGCAGTCTCGACGTGTTTGCATCATATGAACAGAATACTTCCATGATGCTGTCAAGATGAATATCTCTACGCTTCACGAGTAGTGTGCTCCTAGCATGGGGTATCACAGTTCGTATTGTTGCCGATACAGTCGCTAGCTTTAGAGATAAAAAGCCAAGTCGAGCGTTTAGTATACTCGGGGGTATGTCAGAGCTGTACTTGAACCCAGAGTAGGTTCGACACTTACCGGCGCCGACCGAAGGAGACCATGGTGATAGTACAGCTGGTTCCAAGTACTATCAACTAAAATCGGAAGACAAGATTTAGCTGTAGTATATTTCAAGTAGAGCCACAGAGTAACGGTAAAATAGAGGTACCTGTGGGATGTCGTAGAGGATGTGTTTGTTTATAAAGCATTGTGTCTTCAAGAGAAATTATCCTCCAAGCTACCTAGGTATCGGAGTCTTTACATCGAAGCTGGGGGACTGTGTTTCTAAATACATCAGTTGGAATAAATTAAGGCTGCTAACAGGCTCCAGATCTTCCAATCATGCTTTTAAGTTAAAATGCAGTACGCCAGCCGGCACCAGACCGTCCACACACCTGCCCAAAAAGTAACGCTCTTCTTCTCCCCTCACACAGCCAGCTGTTCCATCACCAAAAATTTGACGCCGCCACATCGATGTTGCCCCTATCCTACTGTCATGTTACAAAAGAACTAGTGGTGATATTTCTTATTACCACCATTCCCCGTGCCTCCGACCCTCCCACTCCCAGTTCCACCGCTCTTGCTATTAGTAGCGCCCCCCCCGCCCCCGGTCGTAAGTTTACCAGTCTTACTACCGCCAGCCGAAACGACGTTGCCCCTCTGCTCACCGCCCCTATCATTGCTGACTCTGCTGCTGCTGGTTCTACCGTCGCCGCTCCGATTATCGCCAGTCCTGTTCTTGCCAGTCCCGCTACTGTAGTTCCACTCGTTGCCAGCCGTATTGCCGCTCATCAAACTTCGGTCATTCCGAAAACGGCTCCTACTGTTTCCAGTCATACTTCTGCCGCCACCGCCGCCGCCGCTCGACAGGGACGGCAAGCGCACATCGCCGCCCCTCACACTGCCGGTCCTTCCTCCTCCTCCACCCTTGGGCTTTACGGGGTACGCCGGCTTCTTGGATAACTCCACCCGATCCTGGAGTTGGGACATTTCGTATTCAGCGTCGCCCAATTCCCGTTCTACATTTTCCAAAGCTTCTTGTGCGTCATCCACTTTATCCTGCGCAAGATCTTGCTGGTTCTCAGCATGCATGCGTATTGCCACGGCCCTGTCAAGATTGCTCCTGGACCCGGGACCGGGAGTTATGGATTTGGCACGTTCGGTGGCTTCCGCCTTCCGTGCGTCTGCTGTGGTTGTCTTCGCTTTTGCAAGGTTTGCTTCGCATTCAGCCAGCTTGCCCTGACACTGGTCGTGAACCACTTTGAGATTGGCTATCTTGGAAGCGAGGGAGTTCATCTTGACTGAGCGTGTGTGGGTATCCGCGTCTGTGGGTTTGATAGTTGCTTGAGGTTTTGTTGGTTGGATAGGTGAGCAAAGTGTGTGTATGTGTGTGTTTGTCTGTGTCTGTGAGAGTGTGTCTCCTTTAGTGCTCAGAGATGTCTAGGACCCCAGCTATTTGTAGTAGAGGCTGCGATATTTAGGACCTGGAGAGCTGAACTTCGAGAACTAGCAAGTAATCTTGATACCGCCACGTGTGTCAGGAGAGGTGCACATGCTGTTGGGAATCGTACGGCAATGGATGAGATGGAGACCTGGGTGTTATCATACGCCACGTTACTAGATAGCAAAGTTCGGATATGAAACGAGTATAAACGCACCGGGCTATGTTTGTGAAACTTTGGAAGCGACTGGAGGGGTCTAGATGGGCCATCACGAGACATGACACTAGGGAGGTGTTGAGATTTAGATATGGGACAAGTCTGGTGACACAGAAGTATAAGCTGCACGGCAAATTATTGGATGAAGCTCTCGATGCTGTCACAGAACACAGCCCTTCCTTATGTATAGGATTTAAAAGGGACTAATACATCAATGGTATAGTACTACCTGATTGCAAATCTAGAAGACTTATTAAGAAAATAAACATTAAGACCCTAGCAAAGTATATTTCACACTCACTGTAAGTAAGAAATAAATACCGAGTCCCTCCATCAAGCCCCGCTTGGCTCAAGTAAGCTAAACGAGGCTTAGTGGAAAGCTACCCCGAAAGCTTTGATAGATCGTGGGCTTATTCTGCTGTTCCACGTCTCAGAACTCCGCCGCAGACAGCGGGCACAGCTCCAATATCTCGGCCCTTTTCACTCTGAAAAAAAAACAGAGCCTCGAACCACGCTTTCTTCTATCCCTCTTACTCAGCAACCTCTACCCGCTCCGCCTCGGCGTTAGTAAAAGCCTGCAATGTCGCTAGCTCCGTAACATTACTTGCAATGTAATATACGTATATTATATCTTTGCTATTGCCGTTCTTAATTAATATTGAAGTAGTTGCCGAAGAATAAGGTCATGTCTCTATAACCGTTATATACAGGTATATGGGTCTCAAGAGTTATTAGGGATGTCAGGAGGTCACTAAGCACATTTTCAGCTATAATTCCATCCATTTCGAAAATCTTAGCTAGTCAATCAAGCTCTATAACTACATCTTTCAACAGAGATACGCGCTTAAGCTAAGTAATTATTACTTTATAAGCGGCTAGCCTTCTCTAGGAGATTCCTAAGTACCTATTTTTTCACACACCCACTTACAACAGCGTAACTTTTACTAAACGTATCCTTATAATTAAATATAATTTAAGCAGACTAAATAAATTAATACTTACATAGCTCCCCGCCTCTTACAGACATCTTCATTACGCCCAGCATAACAATCTTACTTATATATATAAAGTAAAGAGGAATAAGCTAGAGTTAAACTTAGCCGGTCCCGCTTTAGGTTATCCGGGCGGTATGATAGCTATAATACGCCGCTCTCCGTTATGCCGAGTACAGTTAAATAACACGCTTAAATAGATAAGAGATTCAACTTAGTTAAACGTACCTAAGTATATATTCTCTGCCGATATTACTTATTATTTAAGTAGCCTAAAAGCGTTTTAAAACCTATAGCAGGCATAAATTTTAAACTTACGCAAACTTCAGTATAAAATTTATAATCTACTTTAAATTTCTAAATCGCATAAGAAATTACTATCTAAGACTATAATTTTCTTCCCGATTAGGTCTCTTAGCAGGCCGCTTTTAAGCTTAGCGTTATAGAGTATATATATAAAAGTTATAGAAAGAGAGAGAGAGAGAGAGAGAAGGGGAGGGGGGTAAGGGAGGGTAGAAGCATAAGCGAGGCGAGCTTACGAGAGCTGTAATAGGTATTATAGTATTATAGTTAATATAGTATAATAGTTAATGTTAAAATACAGCTTTTGTTTGTGGATTTTACAGTGTATCTGAGCCCTGTAGAATACAGGGCCTCAGAGGCAATACAATGGCTTGGAATCAC